>VVHJ01047006.1:0-10332 GCA_015107715.1 Tylochromis polylepis | reverse complement strand
AAGGGGTGTATCCACATATCATACATTTCCAAAAATGCACAGAAAGGGTGCCGGTGAACCTCAGTGGGTTTAGCAGGTGATTCATATACTGTAAGGCTAACGCAGAGTCCCGGGTTCAAATCTACCACTAAAGCCAGTTACTGCATCTGTTCTTCCTGGTCTTTCTCCCAGATCTCCAGCTCTTATTAAAAATAATGGCTAAAAAGCCCCAAAATATGTATACTACTAAAGGTCGTTAACGAGGGAAATCTATTTAACAGTGAGAGGGGAAAAAATAAAATCAGGAAGCACTGTATGTGTTATTTCAGCCAGATACCAGTTGAGTATTATCTGACAGCTACATGAAAGTGTAGGGTAAACAACAGGGACTGGGTTTACATTCAGCATTGTAAGGTTTAAAAAAGTTCTTATTTGTCTCTCTGCGCATTCACTGTGTGGACCAACGTACCTCACAAAGAGCTCTCTCATTAGTTCTAAATAACAGAATGATGACACTCATTACTTCAGGTTAAATTAATAAGTAAGAAATTAAATAATAAATGACAGCTTTCCTGCCACGATATGTAATTCAAATACAACACCAAAAAAAATGACTGAAGCAAAGTTTACTCTGTAATTTGAGATCAAGATTATATTTTCTTTACTGGAAACTTTTAGCAGTTCCAAATATAACTTATCGGTCTCTTTGATTACTAAAAATTGCCATCAGTGTCAGCCCTGAACAAGATATATCAGTTGATCCCAGTAAGCAACGGTTAGAATCGCTTGAAAACAACATCTCAATCTTAATGAGACCCAATCAGTGCTCCCTGTGGGTTGCGGGAGAGAGGCTTAGTTTGAGTATCTCAGGATCTTATTCATAATTGACAGGAAGGTGGAGTGGGATGTGAGTAATGTCACAGTTGTGTAGACTGTCATTATAAAGAGACAGCTGAGCTAGAAGCTGAAACTTCCTACTTGTCAGTCCATCTACCTTCCAGCTCTCACCGAAGGTCATGAAATTTGGGTAATGGAGGAAAGAATAAGATCGCGAATAAAAGCAGCTAAAATGGATGGATGGATGGATGGACTCTATAGTTTCTGAGCTATATAACTTTTCATTCAAAATTAAACGAAACTTTGCCTTTTACCAAAGATTTGTTGTGACATCCATTCTCAATCAGAGTACACATGGTTGCAGGACAGCAAACAGGAGATGAGCAGCAGAAAGGACAGGAAGAAAACGTAGAGCAGCAGCCTGTTCCAGCTCCATGTCAGCTCTCGCTGTGCGTTGTGGCAGCTGGAGAGTTGTTGCGGTTGTTTTTCTTGGCATTAGAAGTCAGGTAGTGTCTGTTCCCTCCAGCAACTAGTCATGAAGTGTGGGCAAAGTTTGAACGGTCTCAGCAGTAGGTGCAGGAAAGTGAAGTCTGCAACATTTAACTTTGTCCTCAAACTGATGGAGCTAAAAGTTTCCACAGGTGTCTGCTGAGGTTTGGGATATTTTTAGAAGCGAGTGGGTAGACTGTAATTACACACTGCACAGACAGGTGAGGAGAGAGGGTGGGGTGGGGGGTTAAAAACACACATGAAAAAAAAAAACCTCTCTTTTACACACAAGCTTACGCACATATACACGTCTGATTGGCAAGGCTTATCGGATGGGTTTCCATGGTAACTAGACACAGCTGCTTCTATTAAAAGGGAGGAGGTTGAAAAAGGTGATGAGGGAGAAAGAGAAATAGAGAAGTGAGGGGGAGCACAAATGAAAGAATGACAGAAAGAAAAAAAAAGCCAGCGATAGAAAAATGGCTGAACATATTTCCAATTCAAACCCTGTAATTTACACTCAACTGGTGACGCACATACTAAAAGCAGTGAATGAGTTAAAGGAAGCAAGGCGGGCAGGTTGGCAGTCAGGTGCTATCTAACCAGCTACGGGAACATAACACACTGTAGACAGATGATGAATGAGCTGCTGGGAGTGATTATGACCAATTAAGGCTTCCACTGATTAAAAACAACTGTACTGCAAACTTCTGTGTGCCTTGGCTGTGAGATAAAACTAACTAACATGATCATAAATATTTTGAATTTTACTGTATGCTGTCTTTAAAGCACCGCTGACGTAAAGAGCATTGACCATTTGTTTGCTAGTTATACAGTACTGTGCAAAAGTCTCAAGCCACCCCTCGTTTCTTCATATTTTGCTACCAAGGAGCCATACTTGAAATATTAATAGTTCTTCAGACTTCCTGGTTGGTCAAAGCCTTCCCTTGGACAATAGCTGCTTTTTCACTCATCCTCAGTCCAATCAGGAATATATATATATATATATATATATATATATTTTAAGGCTCTTGACACTGACCGACCAAGCACTACAAAAGTCATCTAACTTTAGGGGTGAACCAGTGTTGTGTTCCATTAGCCAAAAACTTATCTCAGCATGGTATGCAGTCCATCCTGGAAAAAACTGAAAAAACTGGACAAGTGGAAGACAAAGGAGGTGGCAGTCCTAAAACAAACAAACAAACAAAACAAACAACAACAAAAAACCCAGACACCTTTTACAGCAGGTGAACACCATCTGGAAGTAATTTCCATCTCATTAGAAATGGTGCCATGTGCCTGTCAAGAAGCCACTGTCATGGAAAGGAAACAGAGAGGAAAGGCTGAGGCATGTCAAATTACCAAATCTGAAACCAAATCTGAAATTCAAATCGTTGTCAATATGTAGCAAGAAGGTCAGGAGAGAGGTGCAACAGTGTCTACAGCTATCTGTAAAACACAGTGGAGGCTCTTTCGTGGTTTGGTGCTGCATTTCAGCTAATGGTGTTGGAGATCTTAATGCAGTTCTCCCTGCCACCAACTGCCACCCATGACAAAAGGTGACGGAGTCAGGCAGTAACAGATATTTTCATATGATCACTCAAACCTGATGGAGATATCCATATTATGTCAAATTCAGTGTGCAAAATAACAAGAATGTGATGGTAAAGTGAAAACTGTGGCCGTGATGGAAATGACCATCCAAAAACTGCTTCAAATCTCTCCAAACGCCTGGAAAGGTAACACTGTAACTTAAAGAAAGTAGTAAAAAAAAAGAAAACAATGATGCCAAGCACTTAAAAAGCTAAACTTTCAGGTAGCAAAAGCAGAAATGAACAGACTTCTATGTGCAATCTACCATTGTACATAGTTCAGTTTTATTTACATATTCCCCATTCACAGAAACAAGGCATTTAAAAACTGCAAGATAAAGACCTAAAATATCCAAGGGAAATTGATCAGCTGATCCCCTAATATTGTGGCTAACTTTTACCAACTGTTGTAGAAATGTAAATACTTCATATTTTGTTACGGACTGGTGCTGAGTATGTGGACATATGTCAGGGTTAACATTACACAGTAAACTTGCAATTATGTCGCAATGCATGTGAAATAAAACAAATGTAATGTACAAGTAAGGTCTAATACAGTGCTTTGTTGGACCCCAAAACTGCCATTTATTCAAATTCAGTGTAAGATAAGGAGCATATGGAGAGTTTACAGCCCGCCCACGCTGTGAAACATTAACGGACAGGGACACATCAACACAGCCCTGATTACCAACATTCAGCTAAAGCAGCTTTGCACTTTTATATACTGCAATTTTCCATAGGCATAAAAGCCTATAGAGTGCAATGAGTCATGAGTAGGTAGGGATTAGTGCTGGGCCTCAGCTGAGACACATAAAGTCAAAATCTCATGTACGATTCTGGAACCAGTACTAATAAATAAAGACAAGAAGGAAATAATAGCCAAGATGAGATCAAGTCACAGGTTTCCCGTGCCTCTTTGCTAAATAACTGACATACAATCTTTCATCCAAAATTAATACACTAATTTATCTATAAACATGAACCACTTCAGGGATGTGTTTAAGCTTGTTAGAAAGACACATAAAAGAAACCCCTAACGCAGTTGCAAGTAGAAAAAAAAATGCTTGTGAGAGCAGCTAACAAGACTTTGATCTGTCTCTTTGTACTCATTTCATCATTTTCTACAATAATAGTGGTTTACATATCACTTCAAGCTGTAGTGGGTAAAATGAGAAAAGGGAAATAATTTGAACAGTGACAGTCCTGCACTGTTTCTTTGTTCTAAACTCGTCAAACCATTGATATATCTTGATCGTCCTAGGCTGTTTTTTCAGAAGCCGTCTGAGTCTCACCAAGGTGCCATTTGGCAGCTGTGCCTTTGTGCAGCAGCCCTGGTAATATTGGACTGAGACACAACAGTTCAGTTTTACCAGTGGTGCAAGTCACAGATATAGCAGACAAGAGACTGTGATTCACATCCAAATTGGACCCTGTGCATTTCAAGTTTTTTTTTTTTAAACTTGATGATTTGTTTCTTTTTCCCTACTTTTTACTGGTTAGGTTTAGGCACTCAGTGCTCCTTGGTCAGGTTTGGACATTAAAAGCTATTTGGTTAGGTTTAGTCATTAAAGACTATTTGGTGAGGTGTATGCACTAAAAACTTACTTGTTTGGTAACCAAGGAGTTATGCGCAGCCTTGTGGATAACTGAGGCACATCAGCCGGTTTGATAAAACTGCATTGCTTGACACCCAGGGAACGAGAATGGACTGGGTTTATATGTGATAAAAATAAATCAGTGCTGACTCATGGCTTCATACGCAATTCAAAAGACATTCTCACGTGGAAGTCTACTGCTCAACTCACAGCAGACTCGCTCTCTCTTAGTCTTCATGAAGCGGTTTTTGTCCTTCATACAGCTCAACTGATCTGGTCTGAAAAGATCTGTGATCAATTGTAGTGTCCTTTCACAGAGCCAAGAGGAGGTGCAGGACTCCGTTCCCCTCTGAGAAAACTTTGATTACAACATGCTGAAAGGTCTTTAATGGGTTTTGTGAGAGAAAACGTCCAGTTTCAGCACAGTTCCAGTTCATACATCTACTCACTGCGTCAAACAAATAATCAGTGCTAAATTTAGCAGCATTTTGCTACCCAAAGCAGAGATCTGCATTTAATTTTAATCACTGTTAACGATTCAGCACATATGTGAAAACAGAGCACCCCACATGTGGTGGAAGTTGAGTGATGGATGTGCGTTTCATTGAGTTTCTCTGCCTCTGCTGTTGCTGTTGCTGCTGCTGTTGAGAATCAGGTCAGATGAGTCACCAGCAGCACAGGCCCAAAGCTACAATCTTGCTCTCTAATCCACTCTCAGCCTGATGTGATAATGTGATCCCATTCAGTCTGCTCTTCTGTTGACTGCTAATGTCCCGTGGTTTGTGTGCTTCTTTACTGCATGGTCATTTGTTTGAGTTAAGAGTTTGACAGGTGCACGTGTTTGAAGGCTGCCACTGTAAAAGTGAAACTACTGTTGAGTTTTTGTTGGGGGTTTTAAAGCATTTAAGCCTATGAGGCAGGGAAACAGTCTGGCCACAGACATCATAAAAGTCAGTTTAATTCAAACTTAGTCTTTTCTGACCGTTGTTAACCTGGATGACTTTTTTTTTCTGTGGGAAAACATCTCAGTATTGTTTGGACTGACATGAAACAGGGTGAAAGTTCAGTGGAGTAGAGATGGATTGGCAGAAATTAATCTGCAACTCTCAGAGGCTTAGATAATCTCTAACCTTCAGCAAATAAATCAAAAACGCACCCGAAAGTGCACAATAACACTGAGGTTATGGTGTTAAAGTGCTTGCTGTAAATTGGATAACTGAATCAGAAAAAAAATGCAATCTAAATATTATAGGATATTTAAAGTATGGCTATTTATTTTAATAACACGAGTATGTTGACAATACATGTAGACGGATTATCCCTAATGCCAATGCTTTTTAAAAAACTAAAGTAATAAGCTGATGAAATCGAGAAAATAATGAATAATTGTTTACTTATTTATAATTATTGATGTCATTTTCAAGCAAAAATGCCAAATACTCATGAGGTCAGACCAAAAAAAGAGGTTATGTCTTTCCTGAGCAGTATTAAGATTTTTAAAGCCGAGTCTAATTTCCTCAAATATGAAATAAATCTTTTCTTTAATAAACAACCAGAAACAACACAAAATGTATAAATTTGTGTTAAATAAGGTAACATTAACTCATTGCCTTGGCTATATGCAAATCAATTGTGTCTATATATATATATATATATGTGTGTGGTCACCATACCAAAGGTTCATTTCAAACGAGGTAAAAACCTTAAAGTGTGCTGTTGAGCACACCTGCTGTTTGAGCCTCAAAATAATATAAAAAAAACATCTGTGAAATTGGTGAATTTTGGAGTGATGTTCAAATCAAATGAACCATATTCATTTCCTATAGGTGCAGGGAACTTCTAACAGGTTTTCTTTACCATTTTCACACATTTTACTGAGGAAAAGGTTCAAAGTCCAGGACAGCTTGGTCAGTAGAAAGATCAACATTAATTCCGGGCTTGTGATGAAATCGAAACTTTGCTCTTCGACGTGAAGTTGGACAGTTAACCAGCTAATGAACAAACACACACCTCGTCCAGATATAAAGAGATCGCTGGTCACACGGTGCCTTTCTAGCTGAAGATTCATGAACATGTCAGGCTCTAGCTGTCAGACAGAACCAACACTCAAGTAGGTCAAATCAGGATGATGAAAACTGCAGCAAAGTCATTACTATCTTCAATTTTTCAACATTCACTTTGACTCCTGGTGAAGTATAGATAACATTACTACACTGGAGTGAAAATATGTTGGCAGTTAGAGATGTTTCTAACTGACAAGATGTCCAGTAAAGGGTCAAATACTATTTTTTTTTTTAAGCTTCAAAAACTTTACATGGTTATATATTTTTTATTTTGCAGAGCCTCTGTGACCTGTAACGCACAAGTAACAACACAATGCTGAAATTGCTCTTTTTTAAAGGTATTTCACGCTGTGTATCATATGTTTTGTAAATGGATGGTTCATTACATATTTTAGGATTGTACTTAGGTTATCTTTGTTTTACTGGTCAGACTCACTTCAAATTGGGCCATCGATGGCTCAAGAGCTGAAATGAGTCCCCTCCTCGAATGTATTTTCCCACAGTCATATCCTGCTAACGGTTATTTCTTCGCCACTGAATTTCACTGACATTTCCTAGTCTCTGGTCACCACATTACTGCTTACCTCTTCCTGTGGGGTTTTACTTTCCAACTTGCTACATAAAGGACACACTAATTCCTGCACTTGCTTTGTATAACTTGAGAATTGTGTGCTGAATACAATGCCAATGACAGTGCCTCCACCCACAGTATTTCTATGCAACGATCTGATCTCATTCTAAGCTGGATCATCACACTCCTCTGCAGTTCACCTCCTACCATATAACATTTAAATTGTAGATGAATAATAGTACTGTCTTCAGTTGGCAAAACACACAGTGACACTCTCTGTTAATAGCTTCCTGTTTTTCCATCTTTCTTTTTCTCGGCGTGTGCTCGTGTGTTTCCAGGTGGTGGCCGGCTTGTCCAGTCGACCGTCTCTCTCCAGCTGTCTCCCTCTCTGCATGGGCTAACTCTGACTGACACTGACCCTGCCCACAGGCTAAAAACAACACAGCAGTTTCAAATACATTCATTTCTGCACACACACACACACACACACACACACACACACACACACACACACACACAAAGAGAGATACACAGTGGTTGGTTTGTGGCAACGACAGCTTGATCTAATCTGACCTCAGCCTCTGTTGTCTGGTTTTAGGTCTTTGTGTGTGTGTGGATATGTGCTCACAGCTGTTGAATGATGAGGCACACTCCATCACCTGCGTCCCAGTCATCCTCCTGTGAAATAGCGGATGGCTGTCGCCCTAAGAGATAGACACAGTGGCACACACTGATGTCTGGATTGTGCTCCTCGCTCATGCCCCAGTATATCTTGTCTGTATCCTGTCTTTATCTTTCTCTATGTGCCCCTAATGTCTTCCTCCTGTCTTAAAAGTTGTCAGTGTCTGCAGGCTGTGCTGCCTTACCAGAATGACTATTCCATCCAAACTACCAGCTACCATAGAAACTATAAAAGACCAAAGTAGGCACCACACAGTCACACACTGTTTAGTGAAGTCTTGTTATGAAGCCTTGAGATCAGTGTTTTCATGATTGAAACAGGATGTGACGGGCGAGGGGAAAACAAAATGCAACGCATGCTTATTGTTGAAAGACTTTTGGTTGGGAAGTCATCAATCCATGAGAATATCTTAGATAATCCTCCTTTCTGAATCCAATATTTACCACATTTTACAATATTACTGCCATTTTTATTTAATATGACCTCAAACTAGTGATTTAACCCAAAAAGTCATTAGGAAAGTTTTATACTGCGGTCACAGAGCTGAGGGTCATTTTGTCACAGACTCCAATACGTCAGGAAGTTAAAAAGAATGCAGATCTAAGGAACTTAGATCTATGGTAGGTATGTGGAGCACATGAGTATGCAAGCCCTGAAAAGCCTCTGAAAAATCATATTCATACTACCAATCAGTTTTTAAAACAAAATAACTCATCACAGATTCACAGAGTATAAGCCTTTCTGCTCCTATGCTATCTTACTTTTTCCCATGGCAGTCTTGAAAATAAAAGTCTAAAGACAAGCCCTGAATACTTGGAAAGTTGTGGAATTCTGTCTGCCATGGAAAGCAGTAAAAATGAATAAAAAGCTGCATCTTGACAGCCTCATTACATAAGCAAAGGCATGCACGGGTTAAACTCCTGTTTGAATACAAATTGGGGCTCTGTAGATCCTTTACAGGATTTCAATAAAGCCATCTACATTTAATTTAAAACTAAAAGTTAAACTATAGAGAAAAAAGTACAATATCTACAGTTTTAATAAGACTACAAGTGGTGGGAATGTTGGCTTTAAGGTAGAAACTGTCTATATCAAGTTATAAGGATATTTTTCATAACGCTACGGGGATTCTATTTTGGGTAACTGTGCATTTTCCAACAACAGAAAGAATCTCCATGTTTTATTCCTCATTATCCCACCTCCACACTGTATTTCAACTTCATTTCTTAAAAAAAAACTCCTCACCACATCACTGAGTCTACTTAAGCATTCAGGCTTATTTTTCTCTGCGTCACAGTTTGCTTTCAATCTTCTCAGTAAGAAAATATCTCCTGTGCTTTAGATTCATACTCATTCTCAAGACGCAGCATCGACCACCCTCGCCTCCTCATCAGCCGCACCAGCGCACCACGCCTGCCACTTTGCTCTGCACTCCGCCTCTCATTCATCCTCTAAGCCCCATCCTCTACCACCAGCGTCTCACCATCTGCTGAGTCGTCTACAGTCAACCTCAATCCTCTGCCTTCATCATTGCTGCACTTCTCCATTATCTTTAGGATCCTGAGTCTGAAATCTTCACTGGTCATAACACATTGTTCAAAAATAAAAAATAAAAAACTCTCTTAATCCTTCCAGAAGCATCTTCCTACAGTTCCACTAGGACAATCACAATATGTTCTATCTTAATCAAATATGCTAGGTAAGAGAATCTAGAGCAGTGTTAAACCAGCCCACCATAGAGTCCAATTTAACCCAGTGCATAGCTTTGAAAAAGGCAGTGATGTCATTAATTATGTTTTAATAAAATCCAGTGCTTTTCCTGTTGTGGCGATGCGATGCCAGCATTACTGGCACAGGAGTGAAAATGTATGGAAAGCATGTTTCGATATAGACATCATGTTTAATTCATAAAGACATAAAATACTTTGCTGCTTACTTACAAAAGCTGAACATGTGAAGGTTGTGGCTGTGAATCTGTAAACTACAACAACATCAGACTCACGAAGAGTTGCTTGGTGCCTCACCCAGGACCAATTTGTTTTAGTACACCTTACACACTAAAAAATGCTGGGTTATTTTCATAACTCAACTTCTGGGTAAAAGCCGTAGGTTCGTAAGTTGGGCTAGTTTGACCAAATATTGGTTCAAAAGTCGGGACTCAGGAGTTGGGTTGGCAATGTGCTGGGTTCTTTAATTAACTCCCCAGCTTGAATAATTTTGTCGGTTCATAGGTTGGGTAGCTTTGATCAAATATTGGGTCAAAATTTTACCCAATTGTTTGGGTTGAAGACAAGCCTCAGAAGAAGCCACATCATTCTTCACAAACCGCCATTTTCAACTAGACTGTGACCTGATCAGATATCACTGGACTTCTCCTCTACTACAAACATGGCAAGTAAAAAGTGAATTCTAACAGTTTAAAAATCATAGGGTTATTTCTGATAATTACAATTTATTGGTTTAGTCTAGAACTTTACCTACTCATTAAAGGCCTTTTAACAGATAACACCAGCTAGCTTGT
>VVHJ01047005.1:2667-16650 GCA_015107715.1 Tylochromis polylepis | reverse complement strand
GCAGGCAAACACTCACACCCACACATACACACACACACACACACACACACACACACACACACACACAGACACCACATAATCATGTTTGTGATGGAAGTGTCAGAACAGGGTGATAGATTAAACCCATGCTAGGAACAAGTTATGGGCTGGTAGGCGCACTGAACTGGAATCAGCATAAAACTATTATCTGTGTGTACTGGTGTATGCGTCCGTGTGGGGTGGTAATTCCATCCGAGACCCACAGAGTGACCCCAAAACACATATTGACCACTACCCCCAAGATCCCCTCCCCCACCACTACTACTCTCCCCAAGGCCTCACACAAGCCAAAACACACACTCATCTAAGCCACACACAGTCACAGACATCAAATGACCTCCCAAGCATACGCATGCAACCTAACCATACTCAGAGGTGCATTTGCTAAAGGCGTTAGAATTAGGTTAACTTGCTAATTTAATGGCATTGCCATATGAAACTCATTTGGAAAATTATGTGTTTGAAAACCAAGGACAGGTAATTTTTTTTTTTTAATTTTTATTTTATTATTAACAACTATATTGATACAAGAGTATTCTTGTACCAGTACATAAACCTCTGTCTCTGATATTTGTTTGGAAATCGAGCAATTTCACAACATATATGATTTGTTATGCCTAAGTTAACTAGAACACAAAGAGTGCGAAGGCAGTGTACTTAAGCACAGTAATAAAGGCATAGAGCTAATAGGTAATGTTATTTAATTGCTAATCTGTTAATTGTAAGCAGGCATCATTTGATTTACACTTTAATTTTAGAGAATTTGATATATTATTATAACAATTATAATAATTTTCAGTTTAATTTTATTAATATAGCCTCAAATCAAGGTGCTTTATATTAAATGGGGTGAATCTTATACTGCACTTTTCTATTCTCCTGGAGCACTCATAGCACTTATAGGGTACTATAGGGTAAAAACCCTACAGTAATACAGAGAAAACCCCATCAATCACATGACACCATATAAGAAGCACTTGGCAACAGTGGGAAGGAAAAACACTCTTTTAACAGGAAAAATTTGCAGTATCCCAAGTAATAATGTGAAATTCTTTTTTACTACTGCAGCCACTGGCTGATAGAGGAGAGAAGAGAAGGAAAAGGAGAGAGGAGAGAAGCCATTTGGTCTGTTATCAGCGTATTTTCACATCTGCGAACGCACCATTAATGCTAACTAAAAATAAAAGCAGAATGGGCTGAGATTGCTCAGGAGACGTGTGCAAGTTGCTGAAAACTACTAGAAATGCCTGCAGGCTGTTCTCAAGCAAAAAGGATACACAATAAATTTTATAATAATAATTTTAACCCTGGTAGTTTTTAGTTTTGTTTTTTATGTGAAATAATTTTGTTTCTATTTGCAAAGTAAAATAATCTAATTATTCAGAATAAAACTAGTATGTTTGGGAAAGCTGTGTTAAAAATCCCTAACTCTGTTTAACAGCACTTGGGAAATACTTTTAAAAAAATGACTTTTTCATAGGGGGACTAATAATTCTGTCCTCATCTGTATTTGAGTAAATGACCCCAAGCAACTACACCATTTGCATCTGTTTGTGTACTCTGTATCCTCTAAGTTCACCAAGAGGAGAGGCCACCTCTTTGGTAAAAGTTCTGAAAAATAATAAGAATGTCTTTATAGAGACAGAGAGACCTTTGGTGCTGAACTCAGACTGGGGAGTGTCTGTGGTTACAGTGATAAACCTCTGTGCCGGGCTGTCTTCCCCACACTGAGATTTTAATCACTACTTGTTGATTCAAACTATTGTGCTTTTAATCCCTGACACTTATACTGATAGCTTTGGTAAGCCGTGGTGCAGCCTCTGAGTCCAAGTGTGTGTGAACTGTTTTTGTTGGATGTGTGGTTAACTTAGTAAAGCTGACATGGAGCAAACTAGGAAAAAATGTTAATCCCATCTAAAATCTGTATATACTACAAGCTACTACAAAAAATATAAAAATGCTTAATCATTACTTATAAGTTCATGTTATTTACATTTTTTTTTAAATATAACAATGCAGTTTCCAGTTAAGCGACTTTTTCATAGCACACATGCATAAATAGCAATTTAAGTGCTTACTTAAACTGCTTTGCTTATAGTAGATTAGCTTGCCTAAAGGTGCATTTACACAGTGAGTACCTACCAATGGTGGCCTGAGGGTGAACAAATCATGAACTAGCAGGTTGTGGAGGTTGTGCTGATGATGGCTCCAACTTATAGACCTGAAAAACCAAAAACTTATTTCCAGGACACCTTTAGTGTTTTTGTAGGGCCTGTTACTTGGCAGGTTAAAGCTGCACAATTAACCAAAGAAGACAGAGTAAAAAATATGACAGCATACAGTTAAGCCCCCAAAACTACAGCTTTTTACTTTGCTGCAAGACCTAAAGTTCTGAAAAATACTGTGGTGGAGTTTTGCAGCAATGAAGGATACATCTAGATCTCCAGTATCTCTGGAAACTAATCCATGACATGCGGCTAATTTGTATGAAAAACACAAGTTACAAAACAAATCAGCTGGATTCACTGCAAATGGAAACAAAAGTCTGGAGTCAGCTACGATCAGATCTGATCCTCTGCTTATCATCAGATAGCATGTGGAGCCACCCAGAGATTCCACACAAACCACATCTGCTCAGCATATGACCTCGCAGCCATGCCATACAGTCCTGTATGGCTGCCAGAGACAGCAGGGCTCTGCTCTGATGCGCCTTTACAGAGAAAAACGAGTCAACATGAAGAAGAAACACAAGACATGAGGGATGAGACTGAAGCAGTGGTATACAGGAAATAAGTGGGAAGACATGCAGTTATAGCTTATTGATCTGTGGTGAATTTGTCTTGTGAGTTCATTGTGTTGTATGAATGTGTGCTTAGGTTATTTCTTCCAGATGATGAAATCTCATTGCCTGCCAATCAAGTGACTTACAAGGTGATTTGTGGTGACCTCACCAGCACGTATATACCCAGCCTGCATCCTCTGTGCCATCATTCTTATATCTTATATCTTGGCTGATTTTCTCCCATCTAATAACCTGTAATCCCTCCATCATATTCAATCTGCCGACCCTTTGACCTTGCAGAACCCATCACTTTGACAATGGAGCGAGCGCTCAGGGGTTTAACCTGCTGGTGTCTGAGCCTGCATACACACAAATGAATCCATGCATTTGCATCTCAAAGTGTGCATGCACTGTACACATGTATTGTTTTGTATCTGTTTCGGAGCGGAAACAGGTCTCTCTTGCTGCCAGTAAAGTCTCATTAATCACCCATGCAGCCACGAGGCAGGCGAGGCCAAGCTAGTGAATCGAGCTGTATGTCTGTAACTCTAAACCACAATGCCTTATTCCTTATGAGCATTGTCCATCCTTCATCGATCACGCATCTGGATCCCATTGTCTCATGCCCCGACATCAGACAGTCATCTGGAGCCCATGGAAGAAGAGAGAAGGAACAGAGGGGAAGAGGTGCACTCCGATTACTGGTAGAGTGATTAATCATAACCATATTGGAAGCAGGATGAGGCAATGACAGAGTTGGAACACAGGGTAGAATGATAATGGCTGCTTTTTTGGGTTTGGGGTGTCAGTGATACTGTAAGAATGACGAGCTGAGCCCAAAAGGTGAATGTTAAGCCTGTATTAGAGGGTAAGGCTTCAAATCTTCAGAGAAATTAGGTGAATTAGCACTTTGCATTAGCAATCATAGTTCTGGTTTACGTTAGTATAACACACACTGGTAGACTTGCACACTCTTTCTGTTATTTCATAAAACTATAGACTCCACTTCTATGTTAAGATCACTACTTGTGTGCCATATCATTTGTTGCAGGAATCCTTGTCCTGCCTAGCACTGAACAGACCTGTCATAGTGAAATATGAAGTCAGCCTGCCCAAAACAAGGCGAGCATACAAACCAATTAACTAAAGGATAGAGAGCCTTCACATCTATGGTCATTATTCTACCCTTTCAGGAAGTGTAGCCGTCATGTATCACCAAGTTCCTCCATGCCCAGGGCATGAAGTTTCTGCCCATGTTTCCATATAAACAGGTATGATTTAATTTCCTTAAGCTAGGATGGTATACCACAAATATATCGTTTATTTATAAAGTAAAATAGGAAAAGGGTCATGTAAAATGCTTAAATGTAATTTGAAATTGTTGAGCAGTTTTCACCATTTTGTGATTTAACCCTTTAAAACTCAAGTATCATACAGGCCACCTGGACTTACTTTGTAATTTTGGCTGTAAAATTAAAAAAATAATTCTCATCTTTCCAAAAACCTTTGAATTTTCTCTCTATCCCAAAATAGTTGAGGAATGTCAGTAATGTGAAATGCACATGGTGAAATCCAGGCAGAGCTGATTTGGACCAGCCGGACCAACAGTCAAAAAAGGGTTAACCGCTTAACATTGTTAGTGGTAGGGTTAGGGTCACATTTATCCCTTTATATGGAATTTTCACCTCTTTGAAATACTTAGACATTTAACAGGCTCAGATATAATTGATGAGGATGAACAGATGTATCCTTTATGTAGCCTTTAGTATATGGCACACATGAAGGGAGGAGGACTTTTTATACTCATCCTTCTTTATCCATCTATGGTTTAGTTATTTAAGATGAACAGTCTTTCTGCCTTTTAGTGTATCTGTGTGTGGTTAAAAAAGGTATATCTTGCCACATTGATCCATCTTGTGAACTTAATTTAAAAGTGGCCCTGAACACAAAAAATGTTGTTAGCATTGTTACACCTGAGATGATAAAAAACAGCTGTCACTGGGCTATAAAAAACTATATATGATACAGTTATGTCAAATGCTAAATTTAGTTATCAATTATTTTAAAATGATGCTATAAAGCAAGAATGCCTCATTTTGTTAAATATCTGTTGCCTGAAATAATCTTTTGGTGTCTTAGTCAAAAGAAGGGAGCTCAACTAGAGGAACTGAGGGTCTGTAAGCTGCAAAATAGGAAAGGAGTACTGAGTAGGTGAACAAATAAATGCAGATAAATACACAAGGAGGGAGTAAAAAAAAAACCAGGTGAATCTGGATACTTATTAGAATGTTAAAAGGAACAAAGGAGAGAAAAAAACACAGAAATCCACACGAGGAGCTGTCTTTTAAAATAAAATGGGAAGTAAAGTAAAAGATGGACCAAGAACCAACTCACATACAACACAAGGACTGACTGTAGCTCAGGAGCTAGAGGAAGTCATCTACTGATCGGAAGTTTGGTTGTTCAATGCCTGAATCCAGTCTGAGTGTCAAAGGACCTCGAGTTGTTCCTGATGGGTTCATCAGAGTATGAATGTGTGTGAATGTTAAGTAGAAAATACTGTGATGTAGAAAAAAGTGCTTGTATAAATGTGTGAGTGAAACATGTTGTATAAAGTAATTTGAGGACTTTACAGTAGAAAAACACTGTATAGAGTTATGAATAAATGGTTTTTAAAAAGGTAGCTAATGTAACTAATAAAAGGACCCTGAAAGTATAGTTTAGAGTAGAGAATAAAAATAACCAAAGGGTTTGTAACTTGCAGTTTTGCATTACTTCATTAAATATGCTAAAGCTATTGCACAAAAAATCAGCTGATTCTGATTGCTTCAGGTGGGAGACACCCATTGATTTTTCATGGAATGACCCAGGTACAATTTTTAGTCATATGCAGCATGCAAGTGCTTAAAAGGCAACACTTCTCTTTACGTTAAGCCAAAAATAACACTTACTGGACTTCTGCTGATGTCTCAAGAATGGGAAGTTGATAGAGGAGAACAGGAAATGGTTCAGAAAAGTAAGAAGGTATAAAGTATATCTTTGTGGGATGAGATTTTGGTTTTTGACAGAAAATATGGAAGGAGTTGAGACTGTATGAAGGGATGACTGACCTACTGTGAAGAAATTAAGTTAGCCAAAAAGTTGTTTTCCTTGTGTACTGTATTAAAGAGCTATATTCTATAGTCTACCTGTCAAAGACTTTGTGGAATATTTCTAAATCTAGTTCTAAATCTAAATCTGACTTCACTCAGGATCACATCAGGAAACACCTACTGGACGGCACCTACAGCTGTTTGTCTATTCTTTCAGTGTTTTCGTAGAAATGACCTAAAAGTGAAGCTCCACCCTATACACCTCTCTTAGTTCACCTCCCTACAGAGACAGCTCCAACACAGCAACTCCCATTAACTCCTCGACAATGCCTTTGGGCTTTAATCTCAAAATTCTTCTCAAGTTCACTCAGTGACAGTCCTCTTGTAATGTGGCAGGAGAGAGGAAGAGCTGCTGACAGGCAGAACATTTAAAAAAGAAAATCAATAAAAGTCTCTTGTGATTTTGGGAGAGCCTCTCCAGATACTGAACACCACACAAAAAACTCTCAAAGACACCTCCCCCCCGAAAAAAAACAAAAAACGAAAAAAAAACCTGTCTCCCTCCTCTTTGCTTTCAGCCTCCACCTCTACTCACAAACACCAGCCTGTGTTCAAAGGAATTCATTAAATGGATGGAGTGTGAATTATGACTGGTCTTCCAGAACCTCTTGCCCTATATCCCCATGAGACCTTAAATAACAGACGGCTCCAAAAAACTATTTTTGCTTTAGTTCACAATCAAAGAATGTAATCTTAAATGAACACAAAGACATTTAATTGAAAAAACCTCCATTACCAAGATTATTTACAAGTAAGAGATGTTGTTAGCTACACTGCTAGTAACTGCTAAAGTTTATAATTTTGAAGAAGCTCTTTTAAACAATTGATACTACAAATTACTTAAAGGAAGCCCACAACAATCCCACACAAAATCATCAAGCAAGTTTGCCGTTATGTATAGATTTTTTAAATATTTTTATTATAGCTTACTTTAGCCAACATTTGAATAGTTGTTTAACTACCAGTAGTCTCACAATAAAAGCCTACAAAATAAAACTGAATAACCCACTGACACAAACTGCAGGTTTTTAATGTTGCACAACTTTCCAGAAAAAATGTAGTTACATATAAATGTGCAAAGAATAAGGAGCTTTCCAGTTTCCATTTATCATCAATTTTTAGTCTCAGTTCTATTGAGGGTAGGTAAATGTAGACCGTGTCTACATGTAGACAGAAGAAGAACACGCTTTATAGCAAGCATACTAAAGAGGAAGTTCTGGCTGACATGTTTGGCCAGCTATCTGTTGGCTACACCTAAAGCCCTGAAAAATTGGTTGTATGCCTCCAGAGGCTATGTCTTGGTATTTGACATTAGCTGATGGGCTAATAGGTACTATCAAGATTGGTGTCTTGATAGTACCTATATTTAGAACACTAAAAAAAGGATCATTTCCTGAATAATTACAGGGCCTAGTAATTATTTAATAATTATTTAATAAGTAATTATTATCTGACAAGAAAAAGAAAAGTACAATTGGATATCATCTGCATATCAGTAACATAAGATCCTTTTAAAGGTGCCCTACTAGTAGTAAATATAGTGCAAACAAAACAAAACAGTCCCAAAACAGAACCTTGGGGTACACCACCGGACAAAGTGCTATATGAGGACACAAAGCTGTCAGCACCAACTGAGAAACTTCTCTCGCTTGCTCTCTGAGAGGTAAGAAGAATATCAATCTAAGATTGATTTAGACATGCCATGTCCTTAGCTTTTCAATAAAAATACCCAACCCTGTATCATGGCAAAACATGTAATAGACATGCAGGCCCATCATGTCCATTTCTGTTTTTCCTCTCCAAAACATGAAATGGACACGCATGCAGAAGTTGCATTACCAGGAAGGAAAGATAATATATTTAAAACCATGAAGTCGGTCGTGAGCAAAAAACATATGAAGTACACTCCAGGATCCTTAATTGCCAGAAATGATTAAACTAGGCGGCTAATATGTATCCAAAAATACAAGAACAGAGGATTCATCTACTTCTCTCTTTATTAAATGTCATTAGAAACTCTTATAGAATAAATAGAATAAAGAATAAATAAATAGAATAAAGAATAGTGCAGTGCAGGTGATGAAGCCCAGGCATAAAAACCTTCTGAGTAAATTCAGAGGTGGAAATGGATCATAACACCATTAGATTAGATTCCAGCCTAATCAAAAAGGACCAACAATATTTTCCAGCAACTCCTTGCTTCCAAAGCAACCACAGCCTTGCCTGGACTTCAGCACTACAGCGCTACACCACTTCTTCTTCCATCTGTGTCCAGAGGAGCTCCAGCACCACTGAGCACCAACATCTTTGGCTAATGGGATAAACGGAGGCAACCAAGAGCCTGCATCACCAAGACTATAAAAGGAGTACCATGATTCCCCATAGAAGCTCAGATGTTTGACAGAACCTGTCAGTCACACATCCAGTGAGCAGCAAGACCATCATAGACCAGCGAGCACACCAACATCAACACAAAGACAACAGCTAGTTGACCAGCAACCAGTTTGCCAAACGCAAACACTGGCACAATCTTGAGTGAGAGGGACTATTGCCATATTAGAAGTAATGATTGAACTAATACTTTCATTTAGCACATAAGTATGTTGCTAGTGTTTCGTTATTTGTCCATATTTGACATCAGTCTTATTCAGGCCTAAGCCCCAGTATCTGTCAATAACTATGACAAATCATGGTCATGGTTGTGAAGGTCATTTTCATATCTGTGTTCTTCTGTTCAGCTGCTAGTTCATTTGACCACAACAATTGCTTTAAACCCTGGACTGTAAGCCACAACATTAGCAAGTCTAGACAAAGTACTCTCCACCATTTGGTGAGAATTTGACTTTATTTTGACCCAACTAACAAAGTATGTCCTGCAAGTTTGAGCTAAATATCAATTGCAGACTAAACAATGTGAAATCAGTCATCAAATGAAATCAAAAGATGCTAGTGGCTAGCCATGAAGTGCTCTGAAGTCTGACATGGACTAACAATAAAACAAAGATAAGGCTTTTTTCAGGGTGTTTCCTGGATTTACTTTCTCTGACCAGACATATGCAGCCAATGAATGGAAAGACATTTAATTTTTTGATTGAAATAAAACCAAACTGAAGGAAAGCATTAGCAAGTTTCCCCAATTTATCATTTACCTAACAGACATAAAACATTTGAAAACAACCTTAGATGAGTTGATTTACATGTGCAGAGGTCAAGGTGGCCAATAATTTTATTTACTGATAAAATCTACTATTGTTCCAACATGCTGGGAGTTTGATATACTAAGAGCAAACCGGACATTTCAGTTGTAGTCTGGATCAGCCCAGAGCAGGTTCTCAAAAATATGAACAGATGAACAGAACAGATGAACATCAAACATTTTGTGCTATCTTTGATCTGTGGATTAAAGTAATTGATGCTGAGTTTTATGGAATATGTTCTCCGGCTGTGTGAGGTTTTGCCCGTAAGAATCTGGATGATTCATTACAACCCCACCACCCCACTGCTCAACCTTCACCATCCAACCCCCATTCAACTCTCCACTCAGACACCCCGAATCCTTCTCTGGCACCTCTCCTTCTGCCCTGTTCTGGGTGATAAGCCCCAATTATGAGTGCCCTCGTCCAGAGTTCACATGCAAAACTACATATAAGTTAAAAAGTATACACACACATACACAGAGAGGTCTGGTGGTCAGGTGCTCCAGACAGCATTCCCACGTATGATTAGGCTTAGTGAGCCATCTCCTCTCTCCAACCTGTCGCCAGTAGCTCTGCTTGGCCTTAACACCGAGCCAGGCTGTTATGCAACACCACTGTCTGCGTCCATGCAAGAGAGTGTGTGTGTGTGTGTAAGTATGCATCCACAAATCCAGGCCCCATGTGTGTTGTATTTCTCTTTCACATACAGCTATGCAGTGTGTGCGAGAGAGAGAGTGTGTCTGCTGTCTGCAGCCCCTAAAGCTGTGTGGATTAGTGACAGGACCCCACCAGAGCATGACAAGGCTTTTGTCTCTGGAGCCCAGTGGTTTCATGGTAGAGCATATTCGTGTGTGTGTGTGCACGCATGTTGCCATGTGTGAGTGCATCTGAAAGTGTGTACCAGACAGGTTATTTGTTTTTTTTTATTTCCCGGCTTTTATTTCTTAATCATAGTCTGTAGATAAGGCATGCTTATCATTGTATGTGTGTCTGAGTGTTTCTGTGTCTTTTGTTAATCGGCATACTGTACTGGTGTCTTGCTTTGCTGGAGCTGCTGTGTCCCCAGCAGTCATTCCATAGGACTTCAATCCAGCTTCTCCATACCTGACAAAATGATAAATTCTCTTTGGATCAGTCTCTGTCAACAGTAACAGTTTAAGAAGATATATTTGTGCAAACTAGCTGGATCTCTTAAGCAGATCACCTCCATCCACTAATAGATTATCAGTCGACCCCTCAGTCAGTTAGTTTATGATAAAACTTTCTGATAAGGGTCTGAGGTTAACTATAGATAGAAAACTTAGCACAAAAAGTAATGAAAATGTGCACTTTGAGCACAACTTTTGGACTGTGGAATTGTTGAAAGGTATGGTGTAGCCAATATCTTGATGTTAATTTTGGCCTGGGATTCAGTTGTATTTTTATAGTAGCAGTCACCTTATGTGTAGAAGATTAGACTCCAGAGGTCTAATAAGCTCACTTTTTCTAATTTCCTCCCTAATGAGCAAAAAAAGCCTTAATTCAGCTTTTTTAATTTGTAGTTCAACCAGAGTGGGGTTGGGAGAGAAGATAACATTCAAGATATTTACCAGCCTTTCAGGACTGGATATGCCAGCAAATTCACTATGACTGTGCAATGCTCTGAGAAATTGTAGAAAACCAAGAGCAACAGCTCAAACTCTACAGGTCTTGCTTAGAATGTTAAATTACATGACAGCACACTTAGAAAAACACTGAACAAGTATGGTCTATTTGGAAAAGTTGCCGGGAGAAGCCCTCTTCCATCTAAGTATTGCTTAGGTTTGCAAAGTTGCATCTGAACAAACCATAAGACTTTTGAAACAATGTTCTTTGGACAGACAAGAGCAAAGTAGAGATATCTGGCCAGAATACACAGCACCACACTTGATGAAACGCAAACTCAACATATCAGCAAAAACAACTTGTACTAATTACAAGCATGATGGTGGAGGTGTGGTGATTTGGGCTTGTTTTGCAGCCACAGCACACGGACATCAGCATCGACCATGAACTCTTCTTCTTTATCAAATGACTCCAGTGTCAAATGTGAAGCTATCTGTCCAACAGCTAAAGCCTGGCTGAAACTGAATCACACAACAAGACAATGATTATAAGTACTGTGTCACATCTACAACAGAATGACTGAAATATAAAAGGATCAATGTGCTGCAATGGCCCAGTCAAAGTCCAGACCTCAACCTGGTTGATCTGCTGTGGATCTTAAGGACCTTAAGACAACTGTGCATAAGCAAATGCCTGTGAACCTCAATGAACAGAGGCAGCATTGTAAAGAAGAGTGGACTGAAAACTCTTCTACAACGATGTGAGAGACTAACAGTCATACAGTAATAACAATGCATTATTGTCATGTGTTTTATTCATATGTCTAAAGTTTTATTGAAATTATTTTAGAACATGGAAAAGACCATATATTTTTTTAATATGATTTAATATATACTGTAAAACCGTAGAAATGAAAGAACAAAGGTGTTGCAATGGCTCAAAAAGTGAATTAATATCCATAGACTCCTTTATTAAACTTAAACCAACCTTGCAGCATAAGACAGATGCTTTCAGCCTGGCACAAAAGTAGTTTTGGTTTCTTTGGATAGTTTCCCACCTTTGTAGCAAATGCACAGTGGATGATTTCTTTGTATACCTATATTTTGATATATTTTACGCCAGTGATCAAAAATTCTAGAATTTTATTAATCAGTTATTTAACTGTTTTTAACAGAAATGTGTATCTGAGCTTTGCACTCATACAGTACATAGGCTGTATGGGTTTGCTAACCAGGGTTGCTAGTGTTAGCCATTATCAACAACTCTTGACAAACTCATATAAATATGCTAACTTCTGGCTCAAAAAGAGAGAGAGAGTGAAAGACAAAACACTGATGCTGACACTTTAAAATGCTGAGTCTGAAACCAGTGGGTGACATCCATCTTTGCTTTCAGTCTATGGTTTACATCTACTTATATAACTCCTGCTTGAGCATACCACCAGTAGGACATGAGCCACAGGTATACTGTTGAATGGAAGTATAACTGAAAATTAAAAAGTAGCCTTTTTATCATAATGTTGTGAAGACTTTGGCATAACAACAATAGATTCTGGGTTAGTTTAGGAAAATTGAGGTTTGAGGAACACTGTTGTCATAATTACAATAATAAATCAACATACATTTCTGTGGGTTTATTATCCAGTCTGTAATTTTTTTCAGACTTTGGTAATAAAATGGGCCCTGTGAAATAATCATAATCATCACTTAATGCCATGATATTGTTTGAACTATAGGGGTCTTTTTTGCAAATGAATGCAGAGGTAAAATTTTATGTTTTTTATTTGTTTGTTTCTTTTGTTTTAATATCTAGAAAAAACGGAAAATACGCTGGGTATCTGACAAAAAAAAAAAGCAGCAACATCTTGCCCCCCAATCAAAAAAGGAAATCCAGTGAGACTGATAATGGCAAAACATCAAAAGCATTTTAACCTCTGCAGACTATTTATATGCCCGCTCTCATACCCAGGTCTCCCTGCCGCTTCCCTGTGAAACCACAGCAGTGCCTCCCATTGCTGTTTAGTGACTGCTGTACCTATGACTTTATCCCCTGCTGGTCAATGTACATACCAAATCTAAGTGTGCGTGTTTTCCCATTTTCCATACTACTGGAGCTCCAACCTATTGTCCCTTGGTGGTCATGCTTGTGTGATGGTGTGTGTGGTGGTAATTGGGGTTCGTGGGGTTGAAGCTGTGGTTTTCCGTGGCACTGAAATTCCAGCTGGAAATACCAGAGCTTTGACCTCACACAAAAAAGATCTCTGAGTCCAAATCCCTGTCTGCCATCTGATAGTCCAACACTGAGACACACAGTGGTGTACAGAGGAAAACCTAAGAGATTAGTGGGAACTGGAAAATGTAGGGACACAGCTGATGGGTATTGTCATTTACATTTTCACATTTTTAAAAAAATGACACAACATTTGGTTTTATAGGAGTAGCCTTAAAAACATACAAGTTGACACACAATGAACAATAAAATAAATGGACATTAAATACATTTTTAAAAAATGGGCTAAATTGGCCAAAAAAGAGGGAGAAAAAAACAGAAGATTACAGTCAAAATAACCTTTTCAGAATTCTTGTGGACATGTTGTGCTTTAAATAAGTCATTTTCTTTTGCACAGTTGTCAAGTAGTATTCAATAATAAAGCTATAATCCTTTTCCATTTTTAGAATAAGTGTTTACTCATCATATGTGACTGGCAGCCTTCCATGGCTCCATCCAATCCATTTTGCTTGAAGTCTATTAACTTGAAAGCAAAACTCAAAAGTTAAGAGAAATGTATTTTGTTTTCATTTAGCCAGTGAAAAACACAGCATAGAAAACTCAAGGTCAATTTCTAACTTCTTACTGGGTGGGCAGCCTACACAGTCTGCCCGGAGCACACGTGCTTAACGCAATAAGAGGTACAAACGCACAGAAGTCAGCTAAAATAGAGGTCCAGCAAACAGCCTAACAACATGAAAATGAGCACTTAGATTTCCCTTTGAATAAATGTTCACATTTGAGTTAGAGGGTGAGACATTTGCTGAACACTTTCCATTTGGTTTCAGTGAATTTTAATTCTAATCATTCATTATTTTCATCAAGCTTTTATTCCAACTACTGCAAGAGCATTGATTATAGTAGGTCTTCTAAGTATTTTGGTGTACACAAAAAAGCTGGACAGCTTTTGTTTGGAGGTTTGGGTAAATATTAGTTCATTAGCTGCCCATGATAAAATAGC
>VVHJ01046999.1:0-11897 GCA_015107715.1 Tylochromis polylepis | reverse complement strand
CCTGTTAAAAGGGAGTTTTTCCTTCCCACTGTCGCCAAAGTGCTTGCTCATAGGGGGTCATATGATTGTTGGGTTTTCTCTGTATCTATTATTGTACGATCTACTGTACATTATAAAGCGCCTTGAGGCGACTGTTGTTGTGATTTGGCGCTATATAAATAAAATTGAATTGAATATATATATATATATAGTTTCTTTAAAAACTTACTGGAGCAATAATAGCCCCCAAATAATATTTAACCTTCAGTATAAGGAACAGTATTTTTTTTTATTGTCTTCCTCCCATCACCCCCAACCGGCCACAGCAGTTTGGTACCCCTTCCTGAGCCTAGTGACAGGGAGTTTTTCCTTCCCATTGTCACCAAGTCCTTGTTTAGAGAGTCATTTAATTGTTGTTTTCTTTCTGCTATTGTAGGATCTTTACCTTACAATAAAATGCATTGATGTGACTATTCTCTTCCACTCATCCTTATCAGGGTCACGTGGAGGTTGGGTGTGGCTGGAGCCTATCCCAGCTTACCATATAATTTGGCAGTATAGAAATAAATAAATAAAATGGAATGGAATTGAATTAATTAACAAATGAATACATTAATTATTTTCTTAAAAATATTAAAAATTTCTGTGTCATATTCATTGGTTCAGACTAGGGTTAGGAATCAAAAGGTCACGTTAGGATCATCATATAGGGCTTCAGTGATACTTGACAGTTATCTACACATCACAATTTCTGTGCATGAAATAAACCTAAAGAGGTCAAAAAGCAGGAACTGTGAACTGATTTAATGCATTGTGTTGTCAATGTGTATGTGTATCATAGATGAAATGTTATAATGTTTCAGTGTAATTATTAGCTTTCCGCCACTGTACACATGTCCCCCTCTCAATCAGCAGTCTGTCAGAGTAGGATAGAGCCATAGATAGTATAAAGCGTGGATGTAGTTACCATGATGTCACCGTGTGGTTTCCGAAAGACTTGAGATGAGTGTTTTCATTGTTGCCATTCTGGTGTTTTGAAACTGGGATCTAATTGTGAAACTGCAAGCTAATGAGAAAACCCCAGATAATCCTCCTTTCTGAAAATTAAAGTGACCAGAATTTACATAATGGACTTAATCTTTTATTTCGTATGACCTAGAAAGACTAACTGAACATACACGCTTTAGAAAAGTGCTTACTGAAGTTAACTCCGTGGGCAGGTTTCCTACAGAAAACCACTGGCAGTGCCCCCTGATGGCTATTAAAAAGTCTGCAGGTTTGAGGAACTTTTGCATTGGCTTCACTTTTCAGAGCCAGAAGTTACGTCCGACTTTTATACCGCCTATAGTTAGGAACTCCTTCCAGACAGAAGGAGGTGTATGAGAGTAACTTTCCACACTCTGCATTATGTATATCTCTGTGTTCAACAAAATGAAGCAAAAACATGTTTCAAACAGGAATAGTGGTGCACTGACAACATATTGTTAACTTACCCAATTCGAACACAAATGGCAGCTGGCAAATTCTACAGATTTTATGTTTCTAATTTTCAATTCCATTTGTACTCCTGTATTTAGAAGAAATGGCTAGAAAAATAAACAAAGAAAACAACTTCTAACCACAACAAGATTTGCTAATAGTTTGTTTAAAACCTGCAGGGTTTTATTCTCATTACCTCATTCTGACACCTAAAACTGACCTGAGGCTCGAGGCTCCAGCGGATAAACAGTTACTCACTGTTTTTGGCAGCTTAAAGACATCTTTTAGTTTATATTTTAGTCATATGGCTGCTGTTTTTTTGAGCTGCTGAACATGCATTGACTCTTTTATGTTTTAATATTGGAAGGCGATTAAATGCACACTGGCTTTATGGCCCTGCGGGTAGCTGCTTCACACACCGACTTCCCTGAATCTCATCAACTCAACTCCGGTGACAAAGCAGCTAACAAGTCATCCGAGCGCCGTCGGTTGTTAAAATATGTATCTCTACTTTGTTGTCATTTAGTGCCACCTCCATAATGAACAGTGAACTGTCTCCGTGGAGAATTGAGATGTGAGGCTCAGGCTAAGAACTTGCAGCTGGGATCCCTCCATCTCTGCAGTCTTAACTTATTATGCTGCTGTGGTTTATGGTCCGTGCATGATGAGTGTGCTGCTGGGTCACGCTGAGCGAGATAATCACAGAGAGAGACAGATACAGAGAGAGAGAGAGAGAGAGAGAGAGAGAGAGAGAGAGAGAGAGCCTAGCCAAGGTAGAGAACCACAAAGCAAAAATAAAGAAAACTGAGTGAGATCGACAGAAACACTGACTGTAGCAGTCACATTTCACCAAATGTTCAATACTGAACATTTGGTATTCATGCAATACTGGCAGGCCACTGCCATGGCACGACTTGTATGTATTTTCTAAGCTTTAAGCATGTGTTAGTAAACAGCCTTGTCATTTAAAAGCTTCCATAAATCACTGATTTTTCCTGTCACTGAACATGTGAGACTCGCTTTAAAAGTGAATTCAAGGCAAATGGACATATCCCGAGACAGAGATCCATAATGCAGTTAGCTAAGCAGCTGTTCTAGGGAGTAAATTTCACTCTTGGTCAAACATGAAGAGAAATGTTTAAACCACGGGTTTTGAACCTGTGGCTCTGAGCCTCACGCAGCTCTTTTGTCGGTCTCCAGTGGTGATCCCCGCAGATTTGACAAAAAATAAAAAGCTACTGTTGGCTGCTCCCTTGTCACAGAGGGTAGTGCCGCATATTTCATCTGGCAGATTTTTTACGCTGGGTACCCTTCCTGACAGAGATGGATAATGTTTTTGTTTAACAGTTAATTATCATTGCTGCCAGTGATTCTTTACATTCTCATTGTAATATATATGTAATATGTAATATTGGCTGCTGCACACTGTCATTTACGATGATATTACTACTGCTACTTTCTCCTTTCCCAGCTTTTACTGTGAGCACACCTCGCACATATGGAGCTGACAAGACACAGCTGCATTGTTATTTGTTCATTCATTTGATGACAATATGCTATGTTATTTTAAGTGCAAAAGCTAAAAGCTTCTCAACAAGTGTTAAAGCGGCAAGAGCAGAGCTAAATAACATGTCGACACCTTCCACCGTTCATGCGTCACTTCTGCTTCAGAAACACTAAAACGGGTCTCATTCTGACGAGAAAAGCAAGCTGTCATCACAAGTTTGGCCAGATTTTTTTTGATAAAATAGTTCCTTGTGGTTGTTTTGTTTTGAGAAAAGAAAAGCGACATTTGAAAGATTTGCTTTTTTAATCAGAGCTCGGTGATAAGGGGTGTTTTGCAACCACATCACAAATTAAGTGTTTTGAGTTGTTTCAACCAACCACATCTATAAACAGAGACACCTTAATCAAATGTGGGACTGCTGTGGGAGGACAGGCATTCTGTTGCTAATAAACCCTCGGATAAGCAGCGCCAACAGCATTTACAGATATGCAGCACACCAAAATAGACTTTTTCACTTCTACTATCTGTGTCTCAGGATTACAATTGTACATAACACATGTTAGACTGCAAATCTTCTGGATTTCCCTGTTAGCTTTCCTGCATGTGCAAAGTGGCACAAATGGCGTGTCTGTTGTTCCTCTCATACCGATGTCAGGCGACTCCACATACAGCTCCACACACCTTCAAGCTGGGCTGGAGAATGTGCAGAAACACATCTATGGGGTGAGCAAGGTCGCTCAGAAAAAAAAGATTTTAGGTCATAAAGTATTAACAAACTGTTTTCAGCTTCATGTGGAAGGAGTCAGTGAGCAGGGAGGACACATGCAGAGCGAGAAAGGTGAAGAAATGCGGAGGCATGAATTGGAAGAAAAAGTTGTAGAAGGTAGAGGAAAGAGCAAAAACAGTGATGGCAGAGTGAGACATACTCTTTGATCCAGGTGTAGAGAAGAGATTTGGGTAGAGGAGGACAAAGAGAAAGACACTCGAAAGTAAAACAAATAGAGACGCATCTCTTGAGTAGGATATGGGAGTGGAGAGACACTGGCAGGAAACAAAAGGAAGGCTAAAAGAAAAAAGCAACAAACAGAGAGACGAGTCGAGGAGGAACGGACGGAGAGTTCGCACCACATCTGAGTCAGAAGCAGCAGGAAAGCGAGGAAACAACTGAAGGAGAAACACAGCAGGTGGAAAGACAGAGAGAGAGTGATATTTTGGTGAAGCTCTAGATGTTTTATTCAAGGAGGAAGGATGGAAACTACAAAGCCATCTACCCTAACTGCTTACACACAGCTTTGTCTACATTCTTTCCACAACACCATTTATCCATCATCTAACTGTCTGCAGAAGCAGCAATGTGTCTCTTTCATTACCTCATTACTGTAAGACAACAAAATCACACACAAACTGAAAGAGACTTTTTATGCGCCTTGTTGCTTCTGATAGTCTACATAGGGTGAAATATTAAAATCCTCGTAAGTTCTCTCTTTGCTTTGATGTTTAATTTGGTATTTCCACTCAACGATGTCTGAAATTATATCAAGACGAATACGTTTCACAGAACTGTTTTTACTACTGTGTCTCAGAAATCCTAAACCTAAAAAATGCAAATATCCATTTCAGAAGACAAGCTATTTTGTTCTTCCACCTTGCACTTGTCTAAGCGGCTCACTCATATAGCCTATATTAGGGTCTCAATGCAGACAATCACAGTCCAGCCTCTCTCCTTCCCTTAAGCAAAGAAAATTCACTTAACAGGGGAGAAGATGAGGACTGGCTGCTCCTTGTAAACAGAAGGTTTGAGCAGGCAAGTGGCTGCGTATATGAGATGACCATATTTATGATATCGGCTCTCTAAAACACCGCACACTGTAATGAATAGAAAAAAACGAGAGTGAAACTGGGCTCTGACTTTGTTATTTGAAATGCTATTAAAAAATGAATATCCACCATCGTAACAGCAAAATAATGACAGCATGAACATGAAAATCATAATAGGTTTCCTTTAAACTGAGATATAAGGTAAGCTCAGTGAGCGCCCCCCCCCCTCCAGCAGATGAAAAGTGAATCCAGCCTTCTGGTGTCAAAGTGCCCATATATCATTCTGCACAGTGAAGCTCAAACATCCAAATGCATTAATAAGCACAACACTTCATGTATTTTCATGACTGCACCCTTCTATCAAGTGGAAATATTCAGGATGTCTAGTGCATCGCTTTAACCCGGACATGCTCGCAACACTCAGCCTGACAGATGTGGTGTCTTTGGAAACTTTGAGGTCTCCGCTTGAATTTCAAATAAAGCTCTGTGGGTGTGAGCAATGTTTGGCTGCACAGCAAGAGTTTCTAATGACTGTGGGATTCAGGGGTTCAATGACTGTAAATATGGAAGTGAGAGGAAAAGGGAACAAGAAAAAGAAAAGTGGAGGACTTGCGGAGTAAAAGGGCTATGGAGAAAAAAAGTGATGATAACAACAATATTTTACACAAATCACATCTTTAAGAGTGAAGGCAGGAAAGCTAAGAAATAAGAAATAAAAAGAAATCACTGAGCTGCGAGAAAAGAGAACAAGACAGGAGGACGGGAGACTCATTTTGCCATCTGTTTCTAATGTGTACAAACGTATGCCATCTCCCTCTCTGCTCCTTTTGTCCATCTCTCTCCCCTTCGCCTCTTCTTTCGGACAGAGGAGGAAAACAGCAACGCCCAGCTTCGCATTCTCACACTGACACACAACTAGAGACCTGGAACTCACTAATCCTCAACTCACACATGATTCAGTGACGAAAAGTGACATTTCTTCACCTCAGAAACAACCCAGCATCCTCTCAGTCCCAAGCCCACATCTACTGTACAACCTGCATTCAACCTTTCTCTCTCTCTCTCTCTCTCACACACACACACACACACACACACACACACAAAGCTTCACTCACACTCTTGTAGTCCCGGCAGGCTCAACATGCTTTGCCAAGCACAAAATTAATCAGAAAGCAAACACATAACCTTGTTGTATGCATTCAGTGGATGAACTTGATTCAGTGGTTATCATAAAGACTTCAGCCTACAGAGGCTCGAACACACAGCTGAGACCTTTTACTGACTAACACTGAGCTCTGTGAAACCTGTGTCTGCAGCATCTTAAATACAAAGGTTTTCAGGAGGCACAGTAAGTCTGAGAATCAGGAATCTTTGGAAAGATATAATACAATGGGCTTAATCAAAAGGGGAATGGTTTTCTAGAAAAGTTGACTTGTGCAGAAGAAGCGTTTGGCTTAAATGTTTCTCTAATAAAAAGGGCAAAAATATCATTAAAGCCATTCTACTTCTTTAATTTCCTCTGACTGGCAACGAAGACGCGCTGAAAGCTTTTACATTTAAAGAAGAAGAAGAAGAAAGCTCTTTATAAAGCGCTAATGTTAATTTGAAAAGTAACAAAAAATTCCCGGACAACAGGGACCCCGTGTTTCTATCGGGGTAATCAGATGAATGGTGTCGTGTTTTAAGCAGACTCCCCGCACTTGCTGCGCTACCTGCGGGAAAAGTACAAAACGCACAGCAGGCTCACCTTCTCCGGTCGTCCCGTACGTGCAGGAGAGAAGGAGGGCGACCTGAGCGATAATCCCAGCAACTCTTTTAGTTCCCAGATCCATGATGAAGCGGTGAGAGGCTGCAGAGAAGCCCGGCGGCTGCTGGAGGAGAGAGACGGCCGACCTCTCCTCTCCAGCTCCAAGAGAGATCTCCTCAAACCAGAACTGAAGGGGAGGTAGGGAGGCAGTGAGGGAGAGTGAGGAGAGCGAGAGCGAGAGCGAGTGGAGGGTTTTACTACGCGTTCCCAGCGCCAGCTTCCGTGCGCCTCCCTCTCCTCTGAAAGCTCCTCTTCAGTCCATCGATGTTTAATAAGCACAGTTTCAAAAGCCCTGCGCCTTGCAAGATTGGGTCCTTCAGTTCCAATGGGGTAATAAATCCTGCCAGGCAGACTCGTTTCACGTGAAATGCACATTCACACACAAATCCACGCCTTACGCAACACTTCATTTTTATGGTGTGTGCATTTTAAATCCTACTAACCCGAATGTTGTTGTTTTTTTAAAGTAAAGTAGTTGCACAAGTGCCTAAATCTGTGTACATTTGGAGCAAGTTACATTCCCGTGTGGGCTTAAAACGTGCGCACAGCTGGGGATCAAACATTGTGAGAAGAATGGATCCTTTAAATTTTGCTGACTCACATTACTTTAAAATAAAAATAAACAAACAATACAAAAAGCGAATAAGAATGAAAGCATTGTCTGATAACTAATTTTTAAAAAAAGCTGTCATTACAACTTTCTGCTGTAAAATCTCATATAAGAAAGCTGAAAAGTTATAAGTATTTAAATTTCTTGAGGAGGAAAAAAAGGCAAACTGTGTACAACTCCAGGAAGTCACTGCCAAGACCCAAGCTAACCTAATCAGCTAGTGACTGTGCTTTACATTAGTTACCACACAAACATCAGAGCATCATCAATCTTCTCACCCAACTCTGGTAAGTAATCAAACGAGCATATTTCCCACAATCTTTGATTATCTCGTTGTTTTAAGTTGGGTGGATTTTTTTAATTGTCACCAAAGACACATGAAAGGTGTGTCCATTAGCATCCCATTACTGTCTTGAAAATGTACCGCTGAGTCATAGCATTGCAATGGGAAAAAAGATTCATTCAATCAACACAGCACTGACGCAATCACCTTCACTATCTAGGACACGCCACAGGATCTGGAATATTGTTTTCTTGTTGTTCTGTGTTTAAAATAAAATAAGTGCCCTGTACCTGGCTGTCTGGGCAACATTTGTGCTCATCCCTTTGAGATGCTGCAGATACATTAGAAGAACAGGAATGCTGAATTAAAATCTGTGCGAGGTCTGCAACAGGAAAATTGTGGTATAAGCATCATTTTTAGTGTATTTTGGAGCAAGTTCACCAAAATAAGCATGCTCTGCTTTGTCCTCCTTTTTAAGTCCATCATTTATATCATGATCTGCGTATTATGTTAAATAAGCTTTGTAACTTGTTGTGACTGAGACCACTTCTGTGGCCATAGATCAGTGAGTGAAGGGTTGCTTTCCCATAGACCTCTATGAAATCTGCCTTGTTTTTAAACCTAGGCACATATGTGCTAGTTTCCCTTTTCAAATGCAGAACCTACAGTGTCCATCTTTTATCTTGAAACTGAAGAAGTATATCAGCCTGTGTTTTTTTTTTTAAATGACAGTATGCTACAGAGGATACTCTGGATACATGGTCAATGATAGTTGGGTTGTTAGTTGGGTTTGGGTTTTTCATCAAACCTGGCAACAATGGGGCACCATGTTGCGGAACCTAAAACCACCTCCTGTTCTGGAATAGCTAAGATGTATATCTCCCAATTTGAATTTAAACAATAATAATGCACTCTTTGAGCAAAATGGCAGCTGTCAAGTATTTGTCCTCTATCCACGACAAACCAGACAACAAGAAAACCTGGCCTTTTTTTGACCCTGCACCAAACCAGAAGAACTCTTTGCCCATCGGTTCCAGAAATGACTGCTCTGCTAACAACTTGAATGATGGTGTTGATCGGCAGCTCGAAGCTCCAGCAGCCTGGAAGACATCAAACATCTTGCCGTTGTCTGATTACCAGCCTCTGGATGTTTTCAGTGCAGCAGAAGAAGATCCTAGTGTAGTGTCATGGAGCGAGGCGGATGATATCTGTGAGCTCAGCATCAGGCTCAAAGAAATTGAGCTATGCAACATAATAGGAGAGACAACGAGCAACCAGGAGAGTGAGTGTGATAGCAATTACCTGTGATGTTATCAGATAACTTAATAGCTCACTTTAGAGGCACAGGAGTTAACACATTTGGTTATTGTGCAGTTTTCATGTGTATCATCAGTAGTATAACTAAACTGAATTAGTATCATTTAGTAAGTACATAAGTAAAGTTTATTTATTAAGCGCTTTTCGTAGACAGGCAGTCACAAAGCGCTGTACATGAAGATTAAAACAAACAGAACGTTAAGTACCAAAATAGACAATAAAAACAATACAAAAGGTTAAAAGTAAATAAAAATATAAAATTTATTTTTAAAAAAGTGTTAATCAACAGAAGGCTTGTTTAAACAGAAATTGTTTTTAACTGCTTTTTAAAACAATCCACATTTAGTTATCTCAAACTGATAAAGGAAAAGAGCAGAAGGGATATCTGAAAAGAAGTGAAGCTGTGAAAAAAATTGTAATATATTGTACGCAAAACTTTCTGTTAGTGCTAAAAAGTTTTCAGATCCTAAGTACTATGACTGTCAAAGTACTACACATCACATGTGAAAGTCCTGCGCTAAAACTGCAACGTAAGTTAGTGTTTGTAAATATGATAATAAACGATTTAAAGTAGTGAGAATGAAAAATGCTCAATTTAAACAATTTTTTAAAAATGTGAGGTTCACGTGTATTTTTCATAGATGAGATCTAGATTAGATCAGTTCAATTTAAATTCTGTCAGCTGATTTATAAATTAATTGACTGTGGTTTGACAAGTGGTTTTAAATTATAACAGACATATTTTAAGGTCTGTTAAATGTAGGGGTGTTCAAAATGTATTTATTTCCCTGTGAAATGTAGACCTTGGATTAGATAAGATAAGATAAGATAAGATAGGATAGGATAGGATAGGGTGGCACGGTGGTTAGCACTGTTGCCTCACAGCAAGGAGATCCTGAGTTCAATTCCACCATCAGGCTGGGGCCTTTCTGTATGGAGTTTGCAGCTTCCTCCCACAGTCCAAAGACATGCAGTTAGTGGGATAGGTTCATTGGAAACTCTAAATTGCCCGTGAGTGCAAATGGTTGTCTATCTGTATGTGTTAGCCCTGCAACTGACTGATGACCTGTCCAGGGTGTACCCTGCCTTTTGCCCTAAGATAGCTGGGATAGGCTCCAGCCCCCCCACAACCCTGAAAAGGATAAGTGGTAGAGGATGGATAATATAATATATAGCCTTTTACCCTCTCTAATGCTTATTTAAGTGCAGTTCTTGTAGTTTGTACAGTATGTGATGTGTTATGGTCTCTCTCTCTCTCTCTTTCAGACAAATTTCTAAGGAACATCAGGTCTTACAGGGTCAAACAGAAGAGGAGAAAAAGGAAATAAAAAAATTCACAAAGATAAAAACATTAAAATGAACTGCAGTTACACTTCTCAGCTGAAAGGGTTTTTTTCTGTTTGTGTGGGTTCTCAGTTTAGCCACTTTACTGTTTTTCCTACTATGTGATCCCAGAGGGAAGTAGAGTGTATCTTTGTCCATCGATTTTTATCATTATACATTAAAAACACAGTGTAAACACTGGAAATCTGCAAAACCACAAAAATTCTAAATATCACAAAAACCTTTACACTTGGTCTAGTTTGTTGTATTAAACTAAATGCTTTCAGACAGCGAGTAGTGAGTTGTTTTTAAAATGAACTTCTGACTGGCTGCCATGGCTCACTGCAACCAAGTCAGCTGCAGAAACCACAGCAAGAGAAACATTACAGGAGATAATTTCCAGCCCCAAATTTTTAGGCTACTACCACGGGTTTGAATGATTAACAGTTAAAAACAACCCTTACTTGTCTGTTAAGAGCAAAGTAGAATTTGGCAGATGGGGGAACTCTTAGGCAGCGCTGATAAATGATTGACCTTAAAAATTAATTTGTCCTGAGAACTCTGGTGGACTTGCTCTGATTGAAAAATGCAATCAGCTGACTTACTGCTTATGGCTCTGAAGTTTCCAAGTCTTTGTGGATTTAGGCAACTGTATTCTACAGTATGCATGTAAAGTTGTGGGGGCGTTTTTTTTTTGTTGTTTTTTACTTCTAGCCCATTTTATTTCCTGGTTATAATACCAACACTGCACCAGGACTGGTTGAATGAAGTAAACAGTCAGTGAGGAAAAGAGGAACGGTATTTGCCAAAATGCATTTCTAAATCCGTCAGCTAGTCTGATGGGTTTTATCAAGACCTGTGAATACAAGGTGATATCAGAAGCAAGTCTTGCAACTTGGAAATGATCTTGAAACTTCCTATCTAGTAGAATGAGGAGACAGCTTTTATTTCAGTGGTCACTGCCACATGAAATATAAAGTACGGTGGTACTTTAAAGGAAACTGCTTTAAAACTTTGCTTATTTTTCCCACCACCAGTTACATTTCTACTGCACTGTTTCACAACATTACACCTTCATTTACAGTTCAATCCAGAGTGCCAACATTAAAAGTGTCTCAGCTCCTCCCACAAAAACAACAACTGTGAACAAACACCATGCTTATTTGCATGATGGATACAGCAAGCTGATAAAAATTAAAGAAAACTACACTACAGCTTTGCTACAGTAATCATGTAGTAAAGTTGTAGAAATGTACCAGCTACCAAACAGCTGTAACAATCATGACCCTCTACTGTGTACAAGCATCGCTGTAGCAAGAAAATTAGCCAATATGTTTCCCATTTCGCAGCCGAGTGTGAAGCGGTGGGAATGAGAATCAGCACCTCCAAATCTGAGGCCATGGTCCTCAGCCAGAAAAGGGTGGAGTGCCCACTCTGGGTCAGGGACGAATTCCTGCCCCAAGTGGAGGAGTTTAAGTATCTCGGGGTCTTGTTCATGAGTGACGGGAGAAGGGAGCGGGAGGTCGACAGACAGATTGGTGCTGCGGCTGCAGTGATGCGGACACTGTACCGGTCTGTTGTGGTGAAGAGAGAGCTGAGTGTAAAAGCGAAGCTCTCGATTTACCGGTCGATCTACGTCCCCACCCTCACCTATGGTCACGAGCTGTGGGTAGTGACCGAAAGAACGAGATCGCGGATACAAGTGGCAGAAATGGGCTTCCTCTGAAGGGTGGCTGGCGTCTCCCTTAGAGATAGGGGAGGTGGCTGGGGAGAG
>VVHJ01046988.1:0-18899 GCA_015107715.1 Tylochromis polylepis | reverse complement strand
ATAGCTCCAAAGAGAATATGCCCTACATTTTGATACCATAACATAATGAAATATGCATGTCCAATGGAAAAAGTCACACTAGCTTCAGTGGGGGTGGGGTGGGGCGGGGCGGGGCGGGGCGGGGGGTTGTTTGTTTGGTTTGGTTTTTTGTTCATTTCTATTTTTCTTAAAATAAATTTTTTCTTATGTTCACATTTTATTTGTTTTTTCCATTTTTAGTTTAATATCCTCACAGTTTAGCATTAAAAAAAAATAAGAATTTGTTAGTGTGGTTGTCAAGACTTTACTCCAGTGTGTGTTTGGTTAAGAGGGTCCTTAATTACAACTTTCTCTGAAAGAAAAAGTTTATGTTAAAAAGGAGCTGTTTACGATGGGACGAAATCCCCTACAGACATAATGTCAGATAATGCAGCGACTTCGTTAGGCAACCCGACGTTAGTTTTATTTGCCTCCAAAATTATTTTAACTCAAGTTCATTTGCAGCCCTGCGAGTTATAAGAATTCTATGGTTTGGGGGGAGGGGTTCTGAATTTCTAAAAAAAAAAAAAATCAAAATTCTGACTTTTCCCCCCTCAAAATTCCCCAAAAGGTCAGACTTTTTGTCAAAACGTTTCTTTAGTGGCCCTAATCCTCTTCCATAGAAAATAGTATATCCTATCTGTAAAATTTAGATTTATGGATGTTTATGGGTGACATCGGGAATAGATATAGAAGCTCTCATAGCAAATGTATATGAAGACTCTTGATTTGACACAACAGAGCTGCAGCATTTTTTAATTTGCCCATTATGAAAAATTATGCAACCCAAACCATACCACAAATACTGGTGATGTTAAAAACTGATACCCACCTGTTTGTAAATCACATTCTTGAAGATATTTCGGCCTAGGTAAGAGGAAGGAGTCAACTGATGACGTCACAGCGGCAGCAAGTGCTCCTACGCCACTGACACAAATAAGGGACAAAGATGCTGAAGGGCAATTGGCAAGATCATGCCAGCTTTGCCCTCTTCGTATGGGCTGGATGAACCAAACGTGGTCTGGTTCCAATCTGAAATTAAACATAATCTAAATTATTCGACAACATTTTCCGTCTTCTGTTTTTACATAATTAAAGAGTTCAAGCATAGACTGATTTCAGCTGCGTACAGTTGTAATTGTTGATTGGGCTTGGCAAGACTGAAAATGATGCTAAAGACAACGAGAAGATAGATGTGACTAGGTACTGATGGATGCCGCCACTGCCCCAGTGATGAGCGACTAGCAAGAATTGGACATAATGCTGCTCCAGCAAAGCAGGTGATCCTAGCTTGGGTGTCGTGGCTGTGGAAAAGACTCTGATAGAAAGCCTGGCAGCAGATTCCTCTGATGCCCTTGAAGATGGAAAAAAAAAAAAAACAGAATTATGTTGTTTTATATAAATTAGTATAATTTTTGTACAGAGAGTGGGGTTTATGTTCTCACAGAGCAGTCTCTGTTGATCTTGCTTTTTACCATTGAAGGTTTTTATGTGGGATGTGGAAGATGTTCTTTACCAGTAGCAGCAAGTCATCAATCCAGCGACCTGTGTCTTTCAGCTCCAGCTTGCCAATCCAAGGCTCTTGGTGCAATTTGGATACTGCAGCAACAGTGATGTTAGCGGAGTAGGGGCTTGTTAGGATAAAGGGCTTGTTAGTGGCACACACGGCCACTGAAACAAAGAGATATAACATTTCAGTCTTTCACTATTCTGTAGATACATAATTGCAGGCATTTGGGCATAAAACAAAGTATCAGAGAAATTAAATTTTGATATGATGCATGAAAGCAGTGAATTTTTACCAAGCCAAGGAGAATGAAGCTGAGCTGGATGACATCGGTGTAAGCCACAGAGTACAGTCCTCCCATTAATGTGTAAAGGACTGCCACAGCTGCAGAGATCCCCACAGACATCGAAGGATATATATCCATGACCACACTTATTGTGCCACCTAGAATCACAAACCTGCATGCATTCAGTGTGCAGCATCGTGAGACTCCAAAATGTATGACATTTTTATCAGCTACTGTTCAATAACTGTTGTGAGGCCAGGTTAGGACTGATAGTGTCTTTGTGTTTTTCTGTCCAGGGATCCTTTTACTCCACTGGCCGTGTGTTTGGGACCCCTCTCATTAAGTTGTTGCTAATCTGATGGTACTTTTTTGTGTTTATAATTCCATGAAGTTTGACAAGATCCCCAAGACAACTGGCTCAAATGGAGCCCCAAAACTATGAAAACGACTCCATTATGTTATACAGATGCCTGTAAACACTGTAGACACAATCTGCTGTACCCCTCTCCTTGGGTAATATGGCACACCTCAGCCTTTTCTCCCTGTTTCCCTTCCGTGAGAATGGCTTTTTGACAACCATCCTTCCAATAAGACCAATTCTGATGACGCTTCCGCAAGCAGTAGTGGGATCAACTATCGACAGGGCCAGATTCATCTCTCAGGTCTGGATTTTTTCCCTATTTCTTAAGGACATGACTTTCAGATACTGTTTATCTGCTGTGGATATCTTTTTAGGCACACCACTTCTTCTTTTGTCCTCACTCGTCCATTTTCCTCAGAAAGGACACTTTGCACACCATGCTGACATGTGTCACGTTTTTGGCTAATAGCTCTTTGGGAGTCACTCTGTTGATGCAAAAATACTATTTTATCTTAGGTAGGTGTTTTTTTTAGGCTTGAATGATTCAAAGCTGGAAAACAAGGAAAAAAATATTCCTCTGAAAATGATCTGGTACAAGGACCAGACTGAAAATGAGTGAAAAAGCAGCTGATGTCCAAAGAAAAACTTTGAAATACCATCAGAAAGGTTGGAAAACTGTTGTTCAAGGCTACTTTAAAAATTAAAAGAAAATCTGGCTCCGTGGAAGCAAAATACAAAGAAAGGAAATGTGACTTGAGACTTTTTGCACATTACTGTAGTTATATGTAAAGTGCATAATAGAGCATGACACTAGTGCTACACTGCCATAGTCAAATACCAAACTGTTAAAATGACTGAATCATACATTCGTTTCTTGTTTGCAACAAAACAGAAGTATTTGTTCTGACTTACCCAGAGCACAGAGAATGCATGCTATCCACAAGATATCCCCCAGGAGAGCAGGAATGAACAGAACAGCACCTACAGTTTGGCCATATTTCTCTTGAAATGGATCCATGAGGGTAACCTAGTTCTTCGAGCGAATAGACTTTATAAAGAAGAGTCCACCTGCAGATGCACCACCTACAGAAAGTGCACCAATATTGCACTTTCTGTAATGTCTTTATTAAGTGACCAACGCGTTTTGGCTTGTGGCTTTCATCGGGGTCATTCAATGTCATTCAATGACCCTGATAAAGACCACAAGCCAAAACGTATTGGTCATTTAATAAAGTTGTTCCCTAACACTTTAAGTGTCGCTGGAGTCTTCACGTCATCAGATCTTTGTCTTCTCCATACACCTTGGAAGTAGGTGAAGTTGTGCCAGAAAAATTTGTTGCTACCAAAGCAGAAGTGTTGGCCATTTTGGGGGGGGAGCGCTCAGGTGTCTGTAAATGCAATGTCACAGTCTTCCCAGGACTCCCAGACTGCTGAACATTAAGTTTACCTTTGACCTCCAGCTAGCCCTGGCTGATGGAAATAACACTTTGCCCCACTGGATGGTATTCAGTCAACAAACCAACAGCCTATCTGCTCTGGCTTTGACTAAGGATTGTGGGATACCACATTAAAGTGTCTTGCAATGGAGAGAAGTGCACTGCCCATTTTTATTAGCATATCCCGAACAAAAGAGTGACTGAGAAGAACCCAGCATGGTAAGAGGGTGGGAAATTATAAAATACTGATTACCTGCGTCACTTTATTTTTGGAATATTGCCAGAGATATTTAGAGTGAATAAAAAATAAGTTTGCTTTGTCTCCGTCTCTAATAGAGACATTTTGTCCTGCTCAGAGGGAGAGGATCGTCTGGGCCGACCTTCTGCGCCTCTTGATGCCAGCCAACATATCCGTTTGGTCAGCACCATGGCTGACTACCTGCATTTGCTCCTCAGTTTTGTCCCCCTGTTTTCACTTACTAAAACAAGAGAAAACCAGAGTTTATAGGCAAGGTGAGCTTGCCGAGAAGCAAGATGCCATGAGATTGGGTTGCTTAGCTTCTGTGGCCTTCTCGTTGCTAAGGTGAGGAACGACTGTCTGATTTAGCCGACATACACTGTCCATGCAAAAATAAAAACTCTCAATCAGTCAGCAGATTGCACAGAAAAAATTGCAGTCACACTATGGACCCGAGATATTCGCTTTTTTTTTTCTTTTTTTTTTACCTAAATGTACCCCAAAAGGCAGGAATTGAAGTTTCCAATTTCTAAGTCCAACATTCACATAATGACTTGGAAAGTTGTAATACCAAAGCTCTCTTAACACTGTTTCCATCCTGTAGACCACACAGTATTCACCCCTCAGTGCCGCTGACCTCAACCTCTTACTTCCAAGCTGCCACGGAGGGCAGTCAGCGGAGAATCGCTCACCACTTGTCTGACCCCACGACTTCATAAGATGGAAACCCCCCTCTGGACCAAATCTTACAGAACAAACCACACTGACTCAGAGAGCCAATCCACAGTGAGTTCACGTGGTAAGTGTGCTGCTGTTGACTTCTATATGACTATGTGGGATTGTTCCGGATTCTTAGTCATTCAGATCATATGTTGTAATGACTTGACCTTGTTTGAAAGAGAGCCCACAGCTGAATGGAGCTCAGAGGATGAATGAATGGAGGAACATATGTGGCCTAATGTAGTCAGAAAAATACGGCAGGCGTAGGACACATGGAAAACAAATCACTGTTAGAGTTGTGGTTTTTGTTGAGAATTGCAAGAGAAAGAAAAACATAATGTAGAATTTTGAATGTAATGAATAAAAAAGGTCCGATTTTTTTAAAACCTGCATTAATAGGTTTTTATTTTTATCTCTTGAGTACAACACCACACTGACACAGTCACTTTTTAAGCTGTGATAGCACCTCTGAGTTGTTATTCTAGTCATTACAATGGCAACATGAGAGTTAGGGAATTTCAAACGATGGGATGGGAGGGAGGGAGGGATGGATGGATGTCCGTCCGTTCTTGAACACAGTCTAACAACAACGTCTAGGTGGATGACCCACCTTGAACCGACGTTGTAGTAACTTCAGCAGACCAACAATAACAGCTGGCGGTCTTTCTCGATGTTTAGTCATGATTTATAATAAAAGAAATAGTTCAAAAATGATAGCTGAACCTATGCTGCGAAAATATCGAGTGAACTTAAATAGTGGATGAACAGTACTAACGTGTCGGAATAAGCAGAGCTAATTTTGCAGCATTTGGTGCTCGTAAAGGTATTTTTCCAAAGAAAAACTGAGAGCAGCAGATGAAACAGCAAACAGCTGGAACGCTCCAAAAATCACTCAAGGTGTGCTAGTTGAATTATAAGTCTCTGCGATTTCTCTATGTTAATTTATGTAAAAACACTGACTCTATAAAGTATAAATTCCAGGGTTAAATATAATATCACACTCTTTCTGTTTGTAGGCGGAACTGAGCTGAAGCGTTGCATTTTCTCTCCCCTAACTCACCAAGAGCCTTTCAAAGGCTGCAACACTGCCAAACCCACCCTTCACAAGACCCTGTCTGTTTCTCATCCACTTTCAAAAGAGAATGCGTTTCTGCTGAGCTCCCCACTGAAGACAGCCACTGTCATCATCAAATAATGTACCACCTACTCGGCTGTTACCAGATGAGCGCTCTGATTTGTTTATTTATTCTGAGTTTCATCTGGGACAAATCAGGATTTGATGTCTCAGCAAACTCGGGATGCGTCATTGACCACATTATTAGGTCAGCTGAACGTGCCTAGACAAACTGAGCTGGAGCCTTTAATCTCAAAATCAGCCATGTACAGACCGGAAGGCCTGATAGAGGACGGTTAGACCAACTTTACCCCCAGAGCTTGGCATTTTTAGTGAACAGCCTGAGACATCTGCTGTTCTAAATCTGGTATTAACTGTAGCGTCTCTTAAAGTACCATCATCTCTGATGTTGCACATGGACGTTAAATTCAGGGCTTCAGGTCACTATTGCTATGACATATGTCTTGGACCTTGCCAATGAGCCTTTCTTCATCAAACCTCCTTTAAATGGTTTGAGTCTCATCAACGTTCAAAGACAAGTCTTTCAGATCAAGCAGTTGAACAGACACAAATCCAAACACCGCTGACTGAAAAATGACAGGAAGGTGCAAAGTTTCCCCACATACCCTTACCGAGTATAATTCCACGAGCTAAAAAAAAATAAATCTGAGTGCAACTTGTGCAGCTTCAATAACTTGGAGTAAAAGCCCAATGTCTGAAGGATGTTGTGATTCAGTGACTCCCCCTACTGCTCAGGAACCAGACACTGCATTCAGACACAGAGCCTAGAGCAGAGACGTCAAACTCGTGCAGCCACTTTGGTCTTCAGTTGGCTGGTCCAGTCGAATTCTCTTTTCCGTCAGTGTAATAAAGTTTAACTACACATTTCATCCCTGAGATGTTTCAGGTTTCCGACATGATGAAGAAATGCTGCTGTGGTAAATATAAGACATCTGTCAGCACAACTGTTGGGGCTTAAAATGACAGATCCCCCCCCCCCCGATAAGTTTTAGTCTAACAGCAGTTCAAAACCCAAACATGCCCACTTTCTTATGCCTTTTACAACATTGCAAGAAAGGGCATCAAATATTCATGTTCTCCGTAGACATTTTCATATTTATATCAATAATTTTCTGTTTAAATGAAACCTAGAACATAATCTCCCACTGACAGTGTTAGTCTGTTCCAGCTCTGATCACCACTCTTGAATTCCCCCTTTCACATCACAATCCCACCTCAAACCTTTCTGGATCCAGAAGTAGATGAGGTGGATGTTCTGTGGGTGCCTGGCTAGCTCTGGATTGTTTGGTGCTTCATGGTGCTTCTCTAAAAGTGGACCTCCAAGTTGCACCTCAGGATCTCCTCCTTGTGGCCCAAAACAGACATGGCCTGAGCACCTTGCTGCCTCTGATCTTGGACCTGTGCCACATTTTCAGCGGGGCGGAGCTACTGCTGCATAAACAACCTAGATTCTTTAACAGTTCATTTCTATGATATTACAGCCTGTGTGAAATGGGCCAAATTAGGCTAACCCGCTGCCACACTGATCAAATAAAGACTGTGGTTGGCAATGAGTTCCACAAATGGAGCCATGCATTCAGAGAAGCAATGCTCCCAAAGTTCCTCACCACAAAGGATGAATCAGTGAATCGTGAATCACTACTTGAATGCCATCTTTAAACTGGTCATGTCACCATATCTGTGACACCAACCCTCTATGTGAATCTGCTCTGTGGTCTGCCTATTTTTCCTCCTGGCTGGCATGTCAATCTTCAATAAAATGTGTTCCTACACTTTATGTGCAGGTTGTTTTTAATGAATGTTTCTTTTAGAGCCAACCAAATAAATAAAACTCTCCCAGGACCCATTCTTCTCTCAAGATTTGGCTCATTGTGACTTTCCTGCTCTTCCTCTGGAGTAAATTCAAGTTGCTGGTTCGATATTCTGGCAAAGTGGTCAGAGCCTGATTTCCAGAGAGAAATCTAAAAATACTTTCCAGGGGTTTTTTTGTAGGAGATGACCTAGAAATGAGATGGCCAAATTCTGTTCTGATTTTGACTTTTACAGACTGTTAAACACATTTATGATTTATACAGAATTCATACTTGAAGTCTTGCACTGAACACTGCAGAAATCTTTCCTCAATGAAAAACAAAATACTCTACAGATAAATGAAGTAATGACAAGATAAAACTGAGTATGATTTGTGCAAAAGCCAACGGCAACATTCTCTACTGGCAGTTTTTATTGTGCTACGCAACATGTGAACAGCATATCTACAAAATTAGGAGTAAAAAAATTAGAAATTCCTTGTTAAGAGTTCACCATCTATTTTAATTTGATGTCCTTTTTTTGGGGGCAGTCTTAAAAATCACTGTGGTCCAAAATCTCATCCGCAGAAAGGCTGATGCACCAGCGCTGCGGAAACATCATCTGGAGGCCTTCCCATTTTCATGAACATCCATCCTGTAAAGCAGGGACAATGTCAGGTTTTTTGGGTTTTTTTCCAGTCTTGCACATGAACACAAACAGCACTAACAAGAATGGTATTCATTCAGTAAAATGACACTTTCACAGATGACTGAACACACCCGTTCTCGTCTTTGAGGTGCTGGTACAACTCGAACTTGTTGTTCACGGAGCTGGCTCTTCCAAAAAACTCTTGGTGCTTCCTGGAATTGACTGCAGTGATTCGGTTGCTCCACATAGTGAGGAGTGAGACAGGACCTGCAAACACAGCGAAACAAAAACATACAAACAGTTTGTGTGGTGTCATTTTCTTTAAAATTATGCCTTATACTGTGATAAAACGTCAATAAATTAATGGAAATGGATCAGTGCTTCTGTATCTATTGCGAATGGAGATCAGGTGTCAACTGTTGGTACCTTTCGCTCGTTCTGGAGGCTGAATCTCCTCTGAGGTCAAGCGAGGCTTTTTGTTGAGCGGCTCCGGGGAGTCTGGGGAATCCTTGATGACCTCTGACTCCTGCTCATCTTTATCCATCAAGCCCTTTAGTCTTTGAGACGGTGGAGTATACATCACAAATATTAAAGTTAGGTTCTTTCATCTCTTTCTTCTCTGTTGTATCCAATAAGCTCAATAAATATAAGCTGTGAATCCTCATGGAGCATTAATAGACTAAATTATTTTTGCTAAAACAAACTGATGGTACTCAGGCTCTACTGACCTCTCCGAGTCCTGCCAGCTTTTGTCGTCCGTCTCCTTGCTGCCATTTTTCTCTGTCCTGTCCTCCCTCTCCTCTCTCTTCCTCCCTCTCTTCTTCCTGTCCTCCTCCTCTGGGGGTTTGCTGCGGCAGGCGATGATGCAATCCAGAACTCGCTGGTGCCTGTCAGTCGCCCCGGCGTGAGTCTTCACTAATGTTTCCAGCTCATTCCACATTATGCGGTACTGCTCATCCCTGGAGATAATAATTATGTGGCAAAATTAATGCTGATTTCTGCTGGTAGGCCAGAACTGGGGAGTGTAAAATGATCAAAACTGAGTTAATACCTCTTGGGGCCTTTGCCTCTAGATCCTACAGTGGAAATGGGGAGTGGGTCGTTCTTTCTCTCCATATCTACCAGGTTGTAAACTGTCTTCTGGCAGGTGAGAACGTCCTCATCAGTCAAAGTCTCTTTTACTATCAGGTTAGCCAGAGGAACCACCTATTAGAGCAAAAACAACACAGACATGTGCTAAAGGGTGATGTGGGCCAACTGGAAAAAGACGAATCTTTGGTAGAAACAAGAAAGAACACTGATAATCAGGAAAACTAGTATTCCAGGATGGTGCTCACTGCCTGCATGTTGAAGATGGTGGTCTGGGAGATTATCATTGGCCAGTATCGAGTGTGGCGCTCCAGCTGAGCTTTGGCCCTCTCAGCTGGTAGCTTCCCCGAGGGATCATGGGAAGATTCTGACATGGGAGTTAGCCGGTTCTCCCTCATAAATTCACCAAAATCCTGAGGAAAAAAAAAAGTTTTTCTTTAAATCATTTAGGATCAGATTAACTTTGCTGAATATTTCAGCACAGCTGATTGGAACTGTACATACAGTGATGCGGTAGTCTGTCACACGACCTCCGCAGCCCTCGCTGATGGAGGGCGGGTCCTCTAGGGTGGAACGGTTGCTGTTGAGCACGTGCAGAAAAATCTCGCCTCCGTGGCTACTGAGCATGTGGCTGATTACCTTTGAACCCGACTTCCTCGGCTGCTCCAGCAACACGGACCGACCTGTTATCAGACAATAAGAGAAAAAAAATAACCCAAATAACTGGTCTGCGCATCAACACAAATGTTCATCAGTTTGCAGGAACAGTCCAAGAAACAGGACTTCAACAAGAAAAATAAACAGATTCAGATGAATATAATTACCGTTAAGGAGAAAATTCGTCAAACATGACGAGGGACGACTGTTGACGTCTGTGGGGGAGATGCGATAGGCTCCTGTGCAGTAATGTAGCTCTAAAGTGGAAAAAACAACTCTTTTGACCACCATTAAATACTACATACAACATCGACAATGCCTCCTTCACTGACGTGCCCCCCCCCTCTAGAATCGGTGACAATTCTAGAGTTCCTAAGGGGCCTCGTTCCTAGTGCACAGAGATTTCTCCACATTTTCTGAATCTTTTGTTATTACGTACTATGGAGGGCTTTAAAATTTTTCCGGAAACAGACCTGTTAGTCAGTCAAAATAATTAGCTGTCCAGCTTTTTCTTTTAAGTGTCACTGACGTGTTGCTGCCATCAAATTGAAAATGAGCTAATATTTTTGACAAGACAGTTGTGGCGGGGTGTGGCCTGCGATGCCGCTGCAGGTGAGATGGACCCACCTGCGCGGCATCTGCAATCACGCCTCGCCGGCTTAAAATCTGGGCTCCGTCTGCTGTTGGGGGTTGTTGCCGGTGATGTGTGTGGCTGGCAGCGGGAGAGCTGCAGCCATTGAGTTTGTAGCAGCAACCGTGTGAATTCTGTAAGAATAAAGTATGCTGAAAAGCATAAACCTGTGGACAGGTCTGCTGCGTGTTCATTACAACAGTATAATGTTTCAGTTTAAACTTGTGGTATTTTTTCTGTGTTCTTTTGTACATAATATATGGATTTATGAGATTTTTATAAAATCAATGCCTTCTGGTCTTAATTTACATTTTACACACTGTCCCAGATTTTTGGGGAACTGGGGTTGTATCTGGATGGTGTTGCAAGTGTAAAACCTTTTTAATGAAGAATGAGTGAGGCGATCCTTTGTTGCGATTTTGCCCACCTATGCTGTTTGTTCGTGGAGTGCACCATTTCAATGTAACCGTCTCCTTGAGTCCATTTTCTCGAGTGCTGGTCCCCGCCATGTGCAAGTCTCCTACACAACACAACCACAACATTGACATTTTATTCATTTCGAACATTAAGAACTCATAACATCAACAAGGGGCCCGTTGACCTGTCCAGGTTGTACCTCACCTCCCAGTTAAAGTTATGACGTGCAAGCGCCGCCTAATTCTTGCAATATTTCTGAACTACTTTATTTTGTGTAGCAGGGTTTGGAGGTTTCAACGGCAATTCTTACAAGGCAGACATGTAACGTGGGCACTCACCACTTTTAAAGAACTCGAGGTGGGCATCTCTGTGATGCAAGAGCTCAACGTCATAATTAGCCGACGTGTTGGCATGCTGTTCTTCCTGTCCACCCGCAGAGACAGTAACAAACACAGGTCAGCGTGAAGTCAGCTCTTAAAAGGTTCAAACTCACACAAATGCACAAACACACATCAACACTGCTGATTTCATGTCCCAAAGGGCAAAACGATAAACAAACAAAGTAAAAGGAAAAATGCTGGCTCGTTCAGTGACCCAAGTAGGTTTTCCCCTTTTTACAGCACAAATTATTGTTCAGGTTAAACATGCTTTAATGTGTTTTAAAGATTTGGCTCAAGCCTGATAGCAGGCCTTGTTTACTTTTGAATATGGGCAACACTACTTTAAATGGGACAACCTTGTACATTTGGAAAATGGCAATACAGGGATAGCTGGAAATGCTGGAATCAAGATTTAAGGGATTGACGTATTTAAAAAGTAGTTATTTAAAAAAAAAAAAAAAAACACACACACACACACACACACACACACAACGGGACACAATGAGACACTAAATGGAAGATCTTAGCCTTGGGAAGAGAGAACGTTTTCAAGGGGTGGATGGAGAGCAGGGGAAGTCTGAACAACTTTTAAGGCATCTACACATTGACAGCATTTAATAAATCAGAAGAGGCAACGCTGGTCACAGATGTTTCCACTTATAAACACTTGAATACAACAAATTCTGAAGTTTTCTTTTAGCGTTTGTCATAAACATCATCCCTACAACCAGACCAAAAAGATTTTCCCACAATTCAAATCCCTTTAAAACTAAATTTGAACTTCGCAAGTCCACGTGAGACCAGAGTTGCCCATCCTTTACTTGATCCAACTGTCACATCAGGATAAATTCATGGCCCTAGTGCTCAAAATATACACACTACATGATGCAAACTCTGCCCCCTTCCTCAGTTTGATGTGTGTGTGATCAGAGTACTAACCTGTTCGCAAACATTTAATGTGGGCTAGCAAAACAGAAAATACAGCATGAAACCAGCAGCAGGTTCACAGTCACATCGACATGCAGATGAGATCAAACAAAAAGATGCGACTAGAGTGCACTGGGTTATTTTAGTGACGCAAGGGTTCACAATTAATGAGCAAGCAAAGAAACAAAATGTGGATATGAGTGAGAAAAAACCCCAAAACAAAACCCCAAAAAAACATAAAACCAATCAGTCCAATAAAAAAAAAAAAGAAAAGTGAGAAGTGCACTGTATTCTAAACAAGACTTCTATACTAGCAGCATGGAAAGACAAACATTTTATTTTAATCAACATTTTGGCAAAAGATGTGCAAGAGCAGATAAAAAGCAGGACGGAGATGGCCTTTACCTTCATGGGGATGTTCGTTATGGTGGTGGAGGCCAAGTCAAAGTGCTGCTGGACCAAAATGTTGAGTTTGGTGGCCAGGTGCCTCCCAGCTCGAACACTGTGCACCTCACTGGTGAGCAGAGGAGAGATCTGAGACACAAAGAGAGGGACACGGTGAAAAGCCGGATTGTGATAGATTAGATGGGGTTCGAGTGAAATCCAGTGTTAACACGTCTTCACTTTCTATAGTGGTTGATTTTAATTAAACCGTCAAGCTTTTCACCCACCTCTTTCTTGGGCCGGTCAGACACCAGTGTGTCCTCACCCTGTGGGTAGATGTGAACTAGAACCAGCTCACACTGCTGGATGGCCATGAGCCTAAAACCCACAACAATGAGTTTTAATATGACAAACAATACCAGACTTTAACCTTTTATAACCAAGTCGGGATCATCTGGACGAGTCTTTCTTTGCTGCATACTGACCTGTCTGAGCCTGCTGCCAGCTTGTTTTGCTCTATAATAGTTTCCTGGATGCAGTCTTCCAGCATGCGCACATGTGTGTCGCTGCACGACAAAACACAAAAAGAGCAGGAATTTATAATGTCCTTCAGACGAGGGCGTGGACAAGTAAAATGACAAGTGTAACAAGAGTACATGGCTGCAGAGAGGTACGTGTTTTTGTAAATCTGCTGACAAAGGACACATTTTCCATGTAAGCCCCCCCTCAGACACGCACTCCTTCCAATTAATCTTTTGAGGTTTTTGAACACGCAGGATCTAAGACTGACTCTTGTTACTTAATGTTACCTCAGACAGAAAGCAATGCATTTTCTATTTTTTTTTATAAACAAAAACATTCTTATCATTGAAAAAAAAAAAAAAATTGCAAATTGCACAAAGAAGCCTTGATAGAGAATGCCATATTGTGTGATCACAACTTCATCTCTGATTTGCAATCCTAAACCAGAACGCATGTCTGTCTCCATCTGTCTCTCCCTGTAATGAATACTAAGAAATAATAATAATAAGGAAATGACTCAGAGTAGTTGACTAAACTGTTCAGCATCTGTTTTGTGCATTCAAACCTCTCTCTCTCTCTCTGAGCTTGTGTTGGAAGAACACATACTCTTCTCTTAGCGACAATGAGGTGAAAAAAAAAACAAAAAACGTGTTTAAAAAGCCTGGTTACACCTCACTAGAGCTGATGCAGACAATGCTTCTTGCCAGAAGCGCACTATGTCTTGCACATGTGGTAAAACATGCTTCTTTAGCAGATAAGTGAAGCCAGCATGTTTTAGTATCCAACGTGTAAAAGGGCTGTTTTTCTAGCTGACGGTTCCGGGCTTTCCATCTCTGTATTAGCTGTGTGTGGTAACCTTCACTCAAGTATAGATGAGAGTTTTATTATGGCCTTAACTCACATTACACAAGGTTTTCAGTGATACAGTTGTATAAGTTTTTCTTATGACTCAAACAAAATAGAGAGCTGAAGCACTGAACACATAGCCTCTGTTTACCTTTTAGCATTAGTCAGGCAGATAATACGGCCTCTGTTAGCAACTCTGTCAGCTGTGTCCATCAAAGCGGTGCGCTTCTCATGCTGCAGCTCTGTGATCTTACATAATGACTCCACTGCAGCTACCAGCCCATGCAAGATGCTGCAGCACTCCGGGTCCTCGCGAGGGTTTGGTGGCCCAACAGCTGCCAGAGCTGACATGAGCTGTGAAGAAAGATGGGAGACTGAGTTCAAAGGAAATGTCTCCAAATTGTGACAAAGTTGCCGTTAGATACTGCAACTGCAATTCAACTCAGCCAGCTTATTGCGTTTAAATGGGCAGTGGATTACCTCGTGAGTGCTCTGATCTTCCCTCCTCCAGCTATTCAGTATGTGAAACTCTGAATCACTCACAATGTAATTAACCTGGAAAATAAAGAGGAGGCAGAAAACTGTCAGTGGGCATGGATGACATCAAAGATGGACATCCAGCATGCCCAGTCTAATAATTATATCACTTAGATGGACAAACAATAAAAAATAGACGCTAACCAGTTTGTCCTTTGGATACACATCATAGAGGATCCGGCAGTACTCCATGGAGCACTCCACAGCGCAAGTCCACAGGGACTTGGACACCGGGGCCAAAGGAATGACCCCTTGAGCTCGGCTCTTTGTCAGCACATCACATTCCACCTGCTGACGACTGGACTCTGCCATGTAGGGACAGTGATCCACTACGAAGACAGTCTTGTGTGCCACAGAGAACATCTTCATTTTGCAGTTCTGCAGAGTGAGACGAACCGTAAGAAAAACACAGCCAGACAGGAATGTTAAGCTGTCTATATATTTTGTTGTTTGTTTGTTTTTGTTAGGAAACATGTACATCGCTGACACATTAAAGGAACAACCTGAACCCATGCCCTCTACAGTGAGGAGATTAGATACATGAAGGGTCTATTTCTGGCATGGTCTGGGTCTACTGTTATCCTTAAAGTGAACATTATGCTATGGCTTTTGCAACCGCCACATCTCAGCAGAATAAAACACCTACACTTGACATTTTAGATAGTTTGCCACACCTCTCTATTGTGGTTCCACATAGTCCAACGTCTTCCAATACACCCTTCTCTTTAATTCTAAGTGCACCAGGAAGGTGAAGAAGAGAGTGCAGACAGGGTGGAGTGGATGGCGTATCAGGGGTGATTTGCAACAGGATAGCAGCAACAGTGAAAGGTTAGGTTCACAGGTAGTGAGACTTGTTATGATGTATGGTTTGAAAATGGTGGTTCTGACAAAAAGACAGAAGGCCAAGCTGGAGGTGGCAGACCTGAAGGTGCTAAGATTTTAAATGAGCTGGAAAACAATAGACAGGATTAGAGATACAGAGGATTGGTGTGACAGAGGAGAATGCCAGGGGTGGGGTGAGATGGAAGAAAATGAGCACCCAGAAGTAGTAGTATTTGTTTTTTTTTAAGGGTCTTATTTAGACACAAGATAGGAAACAATCTCTAAACTGGGACATACATTTCCTCAAGCTTCCTAATAAACAAACCTTGTTAAAACATCCCAAGAAGCCTAAATACAATAACCAAGGTGTCTCTGGAGTCAAATAAACCTATGTGCTAACCTTACAAAGAATAAAATTATGACCTCATATCACCTAAATCAAGTACGCAGCACAGTTGATATATTGCTACAAGCAATATGACTGTTCATATTCCGGTTGGGTCAGGTTCTACCTCCGTTTTACTGCCATTTATGTTGACTCACCTGGTGGAAAACTTGGGAAGGTAACGCTTCCCGGTCAGGAAACAACATGAATCGTCTGAAAAGCTGCGGTATCTTTTTTCTAGTTCACACTCCGATTGTTAAACCCGCTGTCCGTCTGCAGAGCGATGGTCCTGATGCGTTTCAGGACATGTTACTTAATACGCGAACGTCCAACGACCTGCTAAAAAGAGCATGTCACCGAGCAGCGCGTTAGCCTGTCAGCTAACACCAGCCGCAACCATTTATTTGCTGATTCACGTTTATGAACGGCGGTTTAGACATTTAATGCTAGCATTTGTGTAATTCCAGGAAAAACGTCTTCTAATTAACCCACTTCCAAGCAACCGTTGCCTAGCAGTTTTTTTTTTTTGCAGACACTTGGAAAGTAAAGCACAAACAATACACTTCCAGCTGCTACAAGCTAGCAGGTTTGTTATTGGCGGAAATGTATTGAGAGGTGTTCCGCCCCTTCTTCTTCTTTGACGTTCTAAATCAGCTCACAGAGGTGGAGCTATATTACTGCCATCTTCTGGCTTTATTAGTCACACCTATAGTTTGCTTTTTCCCGCTTTTTGTCTGTTTTGTTTGTTTTTGTTTGTCTGACATTGTTTAGTTTATAATCCCTTATGAGAAGGTAAGGAATGTGTTATTATGTGAAAGTCGTTACTAAAATCTTTTGAAACTTCTTTTATGTGCACTGTATATAAGTTTTCTTCTTCTTTGTTATTGAACTATCTTTTGTGGAAGCCACTGAAGAAAAGCTTTTTTGTCATCTCTAAGTTAAAAATTTAAATTTAACTTAAAGAATATATAGTGTATAAAGATACACTATAATAACTCAAAAATTATGAGTTATATAGCTCTCAAAAGTCGACTGACTGACCAAGTATCCTGAAATCTGGAGTTTTTTCTGAGTAAATCAGCATTTCAAGATATACCTGAAAAATCTCATTGCTAGACCAGTTCTCAAGCTCATCAAATTCCAATAAACTTTTTAAGACCTCCTCTTTTCTGTTTATTCACCAACACGTTGCCATGCATACTCTTTTCTGTCTGTTGATTCCAGTACTGCCCCATCAGGTTTGGACAGTTTAATACTCATTAGAATTGCCCTTTCTCTTTCACCTGATTAGTTGGGTGTGTTGGTTCAGCTTGTTGTTTCCTTTCTTGTTGCCTGCACTGCTCATGTAAACACTGCAGGCACTTTAGTACACAATTAACCATACATATGCTAGGATTGCCTCATAAATACATGCAGGTGACTGATTTTATACTATACAGCACAGAAACAGAGTCATCCATGGGCATCAAATCATCCTATTTTCTAATTTGTGGTAAACAACATCCTGCTATTATGTTCTTTCATGTGCACTGACTCCAGAAATATTCACCTGGAGACCATAATGACGTTTGAGTGACACACTTTTCATACAATTCCCATAATTGTCTGTCCCTAAATTTAACTTTCCCTGTTCAGATTCCTCTTTTATCTGCTGTTCTTTGACCTTTAATGTCGGCAGATTTTGATGCTAAAACATTTATGCTACTACTGAATTATGACTTTTACTTTGAATATAGAGTCTAAATACTTCTTTTAGTGCTTGAGAAAAAAAGTTGTTAAATAAAAGACAGTGGTTTTTAAAGCCTTGGGCAGTGTCACTTTTCATGTAATACCATCTACACCATGAAATTCATCAAATCATGTTTTTATCATCTTAGGATATATTTCAAAAATAAGATCTACTTTGAAGATCTTTCATCTCTGGATTGTTCTAACAACCTTTTATTTTTTACTTGCTTTAGAAAAAAGCAAAAGAATACTAATATAGAGTCCAACTAAGAGTCACTGGGGATGGGCAGAAAAGGCCTTAAATGCCTTTTGGGCAATTCATTTTCCAAAGGGTCCGCAATCAGAGCCTGATTGTAGCGTCTACAGTCCCGGGTTCTCATGTGGCCCCTTATCAAAATTTTAAAAAACACACTTGCTTTAGGGGACGCCACAGTCAAGCATCTGCCCCCATCTCCCTGTATGTCTTGCATCCTCTTCTGTCACATCAACCTCTGCATGGCCTGCTTCTCTCTGGACTTCCCTTTTCCTTTCTTCTCCCAATATATCCATTGTCCCTGCTCTGCTCATGTCCAAAACATCTCAGCCTTGTCTCCCTAACCACTCTACCATTTCATTTCTAATCCCATCCCTCCTGCTCACATCCAAAGAAATCTTAGCATCTTCAAATCTGGGAAATACTGCACCTCTGAGATTATGTCTGGGTTATGTCTTGTGGTGAAGTCCATCCTAAACCCTGTTTGCTGGAGTCTGTTTACCAATAAAAGCAACAAAAAAAAAAGTGTGTGTGTGTGTGTGTGTGCGCGCGCGTGTGTGCGTGCGCGCGCGTGCGCGCACACGCAGCTGGATAGCGTAGTGGTAATGCTACATGCCTCTGGAGCGAGAATCGCAAGTTCCATTCCCACCTGGGGGCGTCTGTATCCAGTAAGGGTCCTAGGCTAGCACAGAGGGAGGTTAGCCAACTATCGGAGGTGCAGAAAGGTGCAATGAAGAAGGTGCCTAAGAAGTACAGCAAGCTGTCCATACCTGAGGCCTTGGAAACTGCCAAGCAAAGACTCACAGCCTTGGCCAGCCGCTTGAAAAGGTACACCAGAGAGATTGAAGGCAGGAGAATAAACCAGCTGTTCTCCACAGAACCAGCCAAGGTGTACTCTCAGTGGCAGGGGAACAATATAAGAACAGCACCACCAAGGCTGGAGACAGAGGGATACTGGAAGAGCATATGGGAGAAGGACGCAACCCATAACAGCAATGCTCAGTGGCTAGTGGATCTGAGAGCAGACCACAGCAACCTCCATGAACAGGGTCCAGTAACCATCTACAGTGGCAGAAATCCAACAAAGGGTCTCCAGTATGAAGAGTTGGACAGCACCAGGCCCCGACATGGTCCACGCCTACTGGCTGAAGAAGCTGACTGCACTCTGTTAGGGTTAACAG
>VVHJ01046981.1:0-17356 GCA_015107715.1 Tylochromis polylepis | reverse complement strand
CAAAAAAAAAAGAAAAAAAAAAAAAAAAAAAAGAAAAAAAAAAAAAAAAAAAAAAAAAAAAAAATCCCTCAAAAGGGAAGAAAATACAGGGAGGAGGCACAAAATACTCGGAGGGAAGACATAGGCAGACAACAAAATAGAAACAATAGAAAAAGCTGAAACAATAGATTAAAAGCAGATGCTGAGACAGGCAGACAGTCAAGGGGGAGAAAGAAAAGAGGGAGACAAGAAGAATTAAATGGGCCGAGTCCAATCCAGAGGGATGCCTCACTTTAAATCTGCTGGTGAAAAGCTCCAGGCGCCCAATGAATTCCTTCTCCTGGTACAGACCCTGCAGGGCACGCACACACTGCAGACGCACTGGACTTTGCTGAGGAGGGGGGGAAAAAACAACAACAAAGTATGGTAACACCCTTTCTATAACCTGAATACAGACTTGTGCTCAAACCTGTACATGGTGGAATTTCTCTTTGTGAAAATGTGAGTCTTCCTTTGTCTATACATATTCTGCCGTAGTGTCATATGTTAATTACTTCCATCTCTATTGCTGAGGTGCACTCAGTGACAAATGACGCTGTTTAATGTGAATAAAGGGATGACATTACAGGCGGTTTACTTCATGATGTCAAGGGTTTTTAATATTCTGGCCTCCACCAGATAAGAAAAAAATCAACTGTTTTGGGGTTTTTTTGTAAATGGAGTTTAAGCTTAAAATCCATATTTGTTTATAGAATGGTCAAAAAGGACAAGACAATACCTAGACTTTGGTTACCGAGGTGATAGTGACTCTTTGCTATAACTATATGCGGACAAATAGTGCTTACATGCAGTCACCCTTCCAAAAGTCAGTGGACATTCACTATTTTCTACTTTTTGTCCTCTCTGTGTGTGTATACCTTGTCATGCATGGTCCATCCCAGATATTTAAGACATCCATCATTAAGGAAGTCCTCGGGGTCCATTTTCAACCAAAGGCCCAACTCTTCAATACACACTGCCCGGATCTCAGGCAATAGGTCCCGATAACGATGCACAAACACACCACGGAAAGTAGCATTCATCATGGAGGACAGCTCCTCTCTGTTTTCTCGCAACTACAACACACAAATAGCAAACACAGCCACTCAGCCACACACATACTGTACAGAACGACTAAATAAACGAGTCACCCAGGACTCCAAGACTGTCGGTATATTGATCTGCTGTGGCAACCATCTTTTGCTGAAGTGGGCATTTCCTAGAATAAATAGCAACCACCAGTCCTTACAGAACAAAAAGTGATAACTCTGGTGATTATTAGACTAACATGGACAGAAAACACTGTACAAATGCTACTTTACATATTTCACTATTCCTCACAGAGCATGCACTTCCTGTTGTAACCTGTACTTGCACAACTCAGAATTAACAAGAGCAAGATAGGAAACGTCAGCAAGCACATAATACATTGTGAATGACATGTTCAAGTAATGCACACATGTTTATTTTATTTTGAAAAATCTATTTCATTTATTAGTTTAGTATGACAGCTGGGATAGGTTCTAGCAGTCAAGACCCTAAACTGGATAAGCGGAAGAGAATGGATGGATATTTTGTTAGTAAAATACAAACTATTTCAAACATGTCAGCCATTAAACAACCTGTGCCCAACAAGAGAAGAAAATGTTGGTATAGCGGTGCCAATAACTAAACTATTTTAAGGGATATTTGCAACAAATGTTCTTCCATCCCTTTTCCCTTTAGATATTTTTTCCTAAAGCTGTTAAAGTTACAGCTTTAATGTCATGACCTACATGTTAATGAAAAAGTGGCTGTGTCTCTAAACTTTTGTTTTTCTTTGTGTGTCTACATGTGTCACCTCACTAACGGTGGCCTGCAGCTCCTCCAGTCTGTCAGAGGCTCTGTCGTGCGCCCTCTTGCTGTTTTCCGTGTCATATTGGCGCTGTGTGGTCTGCAGCTGAACAGAAACTACCACAGCTACTTCCACCAACCCAGTCATCAACTTTATGGCTAAAAGAGGAAAACATGGAGACAGAAAAGTCTGTAAAGTACTTCTCAAACAACATATTATTGCAGAAGGTGTATGTACTTTTTATTGACAAGTACAAAAGTGCAAGTAAATTCTTACCAAAAATCAAACCTACTAATCTCATTTTGGATATGCTGCTAAACTTTATTTTGTCATGTGAAAATAAAGAAATTAACATAAGAGGAGCGTTAAACTGTAAAAATAAATAAATAAAAAAAATAACAATAATAAAATAAAATCACAGACATGAAAATCAAGTTTTTAGTTGAACACTACCATCTATTTTTTCAAGACAAAAGCTATTAACTAACACACTGCATTAGCAGATCAAAGGTGCTGCATGTATCAAGCACAAAAGTAAATGGCACTGAATTCCCTCTCTCCGATCATGGCAAGAGTTCTGATTAAAACCATGCTGTTATAAGTGTTTGTATGCCTTTCGTCTTTTTATACACATGTATCAGATCACTCACCAAGCAGGGTACTGGTGTGTCTGAAGGCTCGGACCTGGGAGTCTGAGAGGCCAGTGAGCAGAGCCAGCAGGGAAGGGAAGAGGTATTCATCATAAACAAGGCTATTCCGACAGGAGCGCACAAGAAGCCTAGCAAACTCACACAGGCCTGCTTTGAAACGCCTCAGCTGGGGCCCTGGAGTGCACAGAGGGTAGTTCACTGAATCCTGGAAGAAAGGGGGGGTGGGGGCAGAGAGACAAAGAGCTTTAAGCTTCCTATGCTATGTTTCATGTAGTTATCTGAAGCACAAACTTCTGGTTTGTTCTGCTAATGACAATTACATCAGTGGAAAACCAAAGTGATTAACTCATTAATGTGTCCATTTATCAGCATTAAATTTTAATGAGAGTTTTCCATCAAGCTGTGCTCCAACCTTCAGATCGCAATCTCTTGAGACATGAAGGCTATTAAAGTTTCTGAACTAATTCCAGAAGGATTATTTGTAGTGAGAGGACAGACAAAGACTATAAACTACATTCAAACTTTCATTCCTGTAGGAACAAGCTTTGTATTTTAAATACATTTTAACCAAACTATAGCGGAACCGTTTTCTCCCCCTTTCCCTCACCTCATTGAACTCTTTGGTTAGGGTGCTGATGATCTCAGCATTTTGCATGCTGTCAAACATCTGCCTGGTAACAACACCTGGACATGAAAAAAATATAAGGATACAGCAATGTTCCAGATTTAGAAATGAAGTGAAAAAAACACCTCAGATGAACTTAATATAACAATACTTAGAATACTTCACCTATTAATAATTTCATCTTCATGATTTCCTCTCATTTTCATTCCAATTTTACAAAATATCAGTTTTTTCATCTCGACATTACATCATTGGATTACTGGCAGAAATGCTATTGATGACTGACTCGAAATTTCAATCTCTAAAACCTTCACCCCCACCCCTACTACCCATCTTCTGGCCTGCCTTTTAACCTCTGACCTTTGCATCCGCAGGACTGGACAATGAAGTTGATGAGCACCAGCAGTCCCGCCTCTCGGTTCCGCTTATAGCTGTCCAGCCACTCGTCTACCACCGTCTTAAGATTGACAGGGAGAAGGCAGCCAGTGAAAATGCTTCATTCAGATCAAAGAGCAGATACACGCGTTAAGAATATATCAGTCAAACAACATTATTGATTTCAGCTTAAAGTGTTCCCTCTAACACTGTCTTTCTATATGCTCTGGACTATAAGACAGGGCCTTTTATTTTCTGGTTAAATCTATTAAATCCCAGTTTTTACCAACAATTCTGTATAGCAATTATGTCAAAGCTGACACCCCTTCAGAGCAGCCATTCTCTTGATACTGGAAGTATAACCTATTGTAAAGCAGTCAAATTTAGCTGAGGACTGTGAAACCATTTCAAAACAGATTTGTTGAACTGCCATTTGCCAGAATTTCTGAATGTGCATAATGAGCCTCCCCCCAGATTCCCCATCTGCATTGTCTCGCAGCTCTACACTGTAGTGACAGACTATTTATTACTGTATTTCTTTTGTTATGCGGCTCTTCTTTTGTAGTCTTTACCCAAAAGCAGCTATAGCAAGAACAATACTTGGGATGGACGAGTGCTGTCAATCATTGACTACATGGTCCAGTGAGAACACCCATGTCTCTTAATGTATCAGAGTCACTTCTGTAGGATCACATCAGTCAGCCACTGACAGCACATGATAACCCCTCATTGTCAGCTTGTTTCTCTTATAATTACACATGCCTCATTCAGCACCCCCTCCCTTCATGTGTTTATCTCTAAGCTACCTTCCCCCTTCCTTCCACACTCCTCTGCTTGGGGTTTGCTCACCACCATGGCACTCTTTCCAGAGCAGACAGCATCATAGATATCCTTTGCACTGATAAACTGCATCTCCTCGTTCATGCTCCTAACAGATCTAGCAGAGACCTGCATGGATGTCCCCTGGGAGATGGACTGAGGGGAAGGACCTGGAGGAGTGGGAACAGAGCTGCCACTGGGGCTGGACATCCCCTTCCATGCACCATTATGCCTAGGTCTCTTGGGTGGCTTGAGATGAAAGAGATTTAGTTAGGGATTTAGAATACATTGGGGTTGTCATCATAACTAGTAACATGCCAAAATAAAGTATATTAGACATCTATTATAGTGTTGTTGTATTTTTGCTGATGACAGTGATTACTAGTTTGGTCACAAAACCTGAAGCAAAGTATTGTGGACATCTGGATGAGTTTGTTGCTTTTCTTCAGTTAAACACCAAGAATAAAACATTTTTTATTTTATTTTATGGAAAACAGGCAGACACAACAACAGGTAGTGGTAAGTGGTGACGGTACCGAATTTGTAAATGAATACAAATACTTAGGGATAGTGATTGATGAAAAACGATCAAAGGAATCAAACAAAAGTGTCTTAAAAAAAAAAAAGATTACAACATTCATAGTTCATGTGAAAGTGAAGCCAGTTTGATATGGACAGATATATATTGTTCTTTTTTATTGGTAATTTGCAGAGAGCACTCTAACTTTTTGTTTTACTGCCTGGTATTTTTCACTGTCGGTAGGTAATAAGAGCAAAGACAATAGCATTGTAGACATGGGCAGTAAGATTGCACGTCAGCAACAATACAGTCAACAAGTCAGCAACTTTGGGAGAGGTGGTGGAAAAGGGGTGACACACCATCAGTGATGGGTTACAGGCTCTTCATCGTGAATACACCATCAGACATCGAAAGCTCAGAGGTCTTTTATACCTTGTATCATCATATTTCTGATGTAGGTGTCAAGTCTAGGTGACATGACATGATATGATATGGATGTCACTTGCACATAGCTGTGTTTGATTTTTGCTGCTGCTTCTGTTAATGTATTTAATCTTGGTGAAAAACTGATTGTCAGATTGTCAACTCCTCCCAAACTAGTATACTTTTAGCATCAGTTTAAAGCCTGGATAAATGGGGAGGACTGTGTCAAGGAAGGGCATCTGGCCACCAAATGAGGATCATTAAGAATGTGGAGACAAAGTTTGAGAGGCAAGCTTGAAATGGCTTGGACATGTGCAGAGGAGAGATAATGGCTACAGTGGACAAAGGATGCTGAATATGGAGCTGCCAGGCAGAAGGAAAGCGGAAGACCACAGATAAGGTTCACATATGTAATGAAGGAGGGCAAGCAGAGGGCAGGTGTGACAGGGGAGGATGCTAAGGACAAGGTGAGATGCAGGCAGATGATCTGCTGTAACAACCCCTGAAGGGAGCAGCCAAGAGAAGAAAACGAATATCTGTGGCTGTGATGTCTTTATTGTTGTAGTTTTATTTGTCTGACAGTCGCCACGACACAAATGGAATTTCTGAAAGGTCTTCAAATACAACATTTGCAGGTATTGCGATGGCAGTACAATCACTAATAAAAAATGGACAGTTATTTTAAAGAAAAAATGAAATCTACCTGATGCTTAGATACTACCAGTTTTCTTCGCTTTTTTCTTTTTATGGTGGCCTCATAGTCACTGCCTGAATCAGAGGGCAACTCTAACTCCTCAAGACTAAAAGACAAGGGAAATAATTGACTGATAAAAGTCTGACAAACACAAACTTGACAAACAATTTCAGCTTTTCATTAGTCAATTTAAATGAAGGGTGATAAGAATACAGGCAGGTATCATTATGAAAAAGTAGAGTTAGTATATAACCCTTAAGCTATTAGCTTCAGGCCGAGCACCCAGAGCATTAGTGGCAACTTTCACAATGCTTTTTAATATGAACGCCTTCAAATTAGAGTTATTATTTAAATTGTCCTTAACCTTTTGACATGTTAACGCAAATTATGAGCATTACCTGTCCAAAGCTGAGCTTCCACTTGCCATTTTGGCTGAAGGAAGGTACCAGGCTCACTTTATTCAGTAAGAGTGGAGGCTGTGAAGAAACAAAATTAAGTTAGCAACATGATAAGCTAAACTTAACTAGCCTGTTTGATAAACATTTACAAGACTTATGAAGCTTTCGAGACGCATTTAAAGTATGTCAAATGAAACTACTCAATAACCAACACTAGCAGACTAATGATATAAGTTTACCACCTGATAATATAGTTAGTGATAGGTAATTTTCTGCCTTGGCTAACTTTTCTTCCTGATAAACTGAGAAGTGTCGAAAGCGCGCCGCTGTGGATGGTTACTAGAAGGTGATTGGGTCTAGCAGAAAACTCGATGTTCATTGGTCAATTCCTGTGCACGGTTGCCTCGTAGTATTGGCAACAAATGGAACCAGATAACGCATCTAAGTGACTTGTAACCCTTTCACCTTGCAGCTAATTTACTCTTGTGTATAGTTTTCAGTATTTATATTGTGTTCATAGGTTTCATAGTTGCATCTATAGCTTGTAGCACCCTGAGGTGGTTGACTGGTCCCTGCCCCGCCACTGCAGGATTCTCACCCCTCAGTTCCCAGTTGGTCTATTGTTCTGTGTTTGAAAGGCTGTGACCAGCGTCAAAACAGCCAGGGTGAAACACAACTTCTGGTCTTCACCTTCAAAATAAAACATTGACGTGCCCATGTTAATCACATGAGATTACTCTAAAGAAAACTATTAAGCAATAAAAGCAAAAAATACATTCATAGGAATAGTTGGAAATATCAAATAAATGAATGTTTCTATGATTCTATTTCCTCTGTTTATTGATGCAACTCACAGGAATGTTAAACCATTCAAAAAGGGGAAAAAAACACGTTAGTTTTTGTTTTAGGCCAGTAAAACCACTGCATGTGACCTACATTACTTTTAATGTAAAGATTTACAAAAGTATGTTCACATATACACAGAATGGATCTACAAGTAGCATACTGGAACTAACCAACTATAGTACTTCACTCTCTATGATCTTTAAGATCCAGAAATATTCTGTACATCTTCACTCTTGTTTTTAGTAATCTTTATTTTAATGTTTTTAGTAGCTTCATCTCAACAAGAACAGCAGTATACTTTATTGAAAAACTGAAGGTACTAATGATCTCACTGCAATTTTGTCATTTAGCAAGGCTGTCCAGTGGGCCAGACTGTAGCATTTGTTGGGGGCATTCTTTTCCCCTGGCCACATGTTTGATGAGCTATGCTATTCTTACCCATAACATTCTCACTTTATCTAAATAACTTGTTAGATTTGTGTTGTCCTTCATCTTGACATAGTGACAAAACAGCAATAAAAATAAAACCTTTGAAACTTCGATCTTTTACATCAAGGCTGGTAGCCAGGAAAAAAGTAAAGGACATTTACAGTATTTGCCAGTAAGCTGTCCAACACTGGACTGACACTGCTCACAATTGGGGCCTGCTGCAGTTTTATGCCTTCTACAAATAGCTTACCTTTTAGGCACTATCTGACAATGTGGGTTTGATGGAAGTCTGATTATATTAATCTGACACTCTTCTCAATGATTACAAAACAATAATGTAGACTGTCATATAATGAATATTAGACAATGTGCACTATTCCTCTGGGAAAAGGGGTACCAGGTGTTCCACTTTATATGGGCCTGAACAACATTTTTATCCCTTGTTCTCTTGCCCAACATATTAGGGCATTATCCCACATGAATGGTGATTTACGGATGCAAATTCAAAGATGATCGACAGAACAGCAGGTGAAATAACAGTTAATACCAGTTATTGCAAAAGAAAATGTGAAAACAGGAGTGTATAAAGACTAGTGCATGTATGCTGATAAATCCTCTTTCGGCTGCTCCCTTTAGGAGTCAGCACAGTGGATCATCTGCCTTCATCTCACCCTATCCCTAGTATCCTTCTCCATCACATCAACCCTCAACATGTCCTCTTTCACTAAATTCATCAATCTTCTCTGTGGTCTTCCTCCTGCCTGGCAGCTCAATTTTCAACATCTTTTGTCCAGCATATCGAATTTCCCTCCTCTGCACATGTCCAAACTATCTTAGCCTTGCCTCTCTAACTTTGTCTCCAAACTAGTCAACCTCAGCTGTCCCTCTGATGTACTTAGTTTAATCTTGTCCATTCTTGTCACTTCCACTGAAAATCTTAGCATCTTAAATCTGCCCCCTCCAGCTTGGCCCCCTGTCTTTTTGTCAGCATCACTGTCTCCAAACCATAAGTCATAGCAGGTCTCACTAACGTCTTATAAATTTTCCCTTTAACCCTTCATGCTGTCCTTCTGTCACAAATTATCCTCTCCACCCCCTCCTCACTGTCCATTGCTTGGATGTTTAGCCCCAGGTATTTAAACTCATCCACCATCACTCTCTCTTCTCCTTGCAGCTTCACTGTTACATCTGTCGCCTGCTCATTCATTTACTCTTATTTAACTTGACCTAATTTTTTATGTTTTTTTAAAAAAAAAAAAAAATCACTTATGCAGAGATCAGTTTTTTTGCATTATTGTGGCACTTTTACTTAAGTTATGTTGTTTATCTATTGTAAACTACTATTTTTGCTGCTGTAAAACAATTTCCCCTGTGGGATCAATAAAGTATAAATCAACATTGGGACTCTTTCTTTCAAATGCCCAAATTATAACAAAAACAGGTTTATACGGTTGTTTTTTTTTAACGTCCTTACGTCCCATCAATTACAACTAAAGTCTCCCCTTTTATTTTGACAGCAGCCCTCCTTCCGGTATCACCCTGGTTACGTCCCGAGTGTTTGACGCAGTTTGCCTGTCAGATGATGCTGAGGGCCGGGAGCGCCTCATTCACACTCCCCGTGTATTTACGTACAACAGCGGGTCTCCCAGGAAGGACAAATCACATGAACACGGCCGATGGAAACGCAGGCTTGTCTGTGATGTAAAAGCCCGGCCCGGATGTTCATTGCACTTATTGGGGAAAAACTATGACTGTTTCAAACGACTGACGATTTGGGATCCCGTTACTCTTTTCACTTTTGCGTGCATCTAAACCGGCCAGACATTCATTCATTTATAAGCTGCTGCAACCACAGTCTGGCTCTATCTGAACCCTTTACTGGAGTCTGTTTTTTTTTTCCCCCCTAAGTCCTGCAGTGAGGATGGATACCAGGGTGTCTTTGCCCACTCATCGGCTGCTGGTACTTCTCTGCACGGCTGCTGCCCTTTTAGGGACCCGGAGCCCTTTGGCTGCAGCGGGGAGAAGCTGCTCGGACACCCGACAGGTGTACTTGGAGAAGGGGTACAGCACAAGCACCGCTCCGCTAACTCAAATTTCTGGTAAGACTCTTCCTATAGCCCAAAGCGGGGATAAATTAAACTATGCAGCCCTCGGGACCCACACAGGATAGTCTGTAATAATATATATGGGGAAGGTTTAATTGTAAATTTTAGGGTAGGGTGCAGTTATGTCGCAGCAGAAATGTAGGCGCATCAGCATGGGATAAAAATAACATAATGCACATTAAGGTCAGTGTAAACTCACTGCTCCGCACTGCAAGCATCTTTAAGGGAATATTGTAGCAGGAAATGCCCTATAAACACAAACGCAACAAATCTCTGTAGAAAAGTGATAAAGAAGTACAAGGTGGCTCCAAACTCACTAAAACGCCCCAGAGAGCCGTTGTAGGATCACCACGGTGAATTTTTACCCCCCAAGAGAAACAATGCAGTATGGTTTAAAACAAATTACACCCGCCCCCCTCCTCCTCTCTGTGCGGTTTAAATAGGATGATTAAGGGGATGAGCAAATTGCCAACACCGGTGCAACAAAGAACCTCGCCCCTAATTAGTCTTTGCCTACTGGCTCACTGTTAAATCCCTGCATATACACCCATAGGCTCTGTTCACTGCTGATAATCTTATCTTCAGAATGAGAAGATTGGATGCGGATTACAAACACTTCGATTTTGAATAATTTGAAGTTGGTGATTGGGTAGAAAGGGGGTACAGGAAAGTGGATTTTCTGTGTTAAATTGTTCAAAATAAAAATGTCTGACCATGTGAGAGTGCAAATGACAGAGTGAAGCTGTAGCTTACTTCTTAGAGGTTTAGCTTTGCATGCAAATCAGTCAGCGGATGTGTCTGTTCCTCTCAGACACACATAGAGCTGCTTTTAAAAGTGATTGTGAATAAAATGTATGTTTGAAGTGTTTTTTTCCCCTCCCTTTTCTTTCACAGCAATTTAGCTTAGTGTGTGAGGCAACTGCAGAATTGATTTGTGTGTGTGTGTGTGTGTATGTTGGGCTATCACTGCCTGAGTCTTGGCTCACTGTCCCGTGGGCCAGGGGAGCAGATGGCCGGGAGAGTGAAGGATGAAGGGAGGCAGTTTAGCAATGGAAATAGAGGGATGTGAGAGGCCTAATAGTGAGAGACACAGGGAGAACAAAAGAGGCAGAGAGGAACATCGGCCAGGGTGGACCCTGGCCGATGTTCCTCTTGTTAGGAATCAGACTTTCGGCTCTATTAACAGGCGCAATATTCATGTCAGATGCAATATTATAGAAACAAAGAATTCAAGCTTTTTGCATATTTTGAGTGCTCCTGTGTGTTATCCCCCCCTCCTGTGTGTGGTTTGCATATATCATTACCTCAGACATTTCAAAGACCCAACCTGGGTTGACAAAGAAAGACAGATTGAAGTTGAATAATTCATGCATGGAAATTAAATTTTTTCTATCACGGCGTTATCTTTAATAAGATTTCCCCACTGAATGGACTGACAAGTAGAGGAATTGACTTTCAAACTAAAATAAATCAGCTTTGACCTCCATAATGGAAATTGGCCTTGCTCTTAATAATACATTTTAGACATAAAAACAGTACAAAACTTCACAAAAAAACCAAGTGCATATTTAAAGTAGAAGCATATAATTGCATATAGTTAACAAACCCAAGGGAATCAGATGTCTCACCATAGGTTTAACTGTGTGATCAATCCTTGCTTTCTCTTATGGCCTGGTTTTATGTTTGTTCTAGGAGAGCACCTGCGTCTCTGTCCTCAGGACTACACTTGCTGCTCCAGTCAGATGGAGGAGACTCTGGCCCAGCAGAGTGAAAGGGACTTCCTCAAAGCAGTTTCAGACAACAGCCAGTTTCTGTTGACCACCTTTACCCAGAGACACCGCAGGTTTGATGGTGAGAGGCTGACACTTTTGTAGTTGTTGTGTTTGTAATGGGAACATTATTTGATTTGAAGCTGATTAAAACCTAGTTATTACTTTTGATACCATAGTTTGCGAAAAAATTTACCCTCCCCAAAATTAAACCAGTGAGTTTTAATTATAAAATTTACTTCAGACGATACTTCTGGGCTATTAAAATTACTGCTAAATGCTTGAAGCACACCACAGCACTATAATACGTATAATGGAGATATATTAAAATGCTTGTTGTGTAATTTCAGCAACTGTGAGGCATTTTCATACAAGTGGCGAATCACAAGAGACTGATTATAAAACTAGTTACAAATGAAGCAGCCAGGGCCAAGTTATCCTGCGTTTTAGTCTCTAGCATTTTTTTTTTTTTTAGCTCTAAATAACATTTTCCATAATGCAGCTAAACACCATATTTAACTGGAGAAAACCCCACTTGAGGCCTCCCATTAAAAATATATAACCTGCTTGCCTAAGCTGAATGAACCATGATTATGCTACTATGATTTTGCCAGGGTTATACAGACATAGAAGTCTTTATGAAAAAAGGTTTCACTGGCTGGGTAGGACTAGTATATAATGACTTATAAACTATAAACTTGCCTAAAGCTTTTGGAAAACCCAAATATTTTTAATAGCACTCTGTATCTGGGAGATTTTATCAGTCTTCGTTTCAAATTATGTGTCTACAGCTGCAGGTTTGTAGCAGCCGCAGTACAGAGCTGAATTTACACTTTCTCCTCCTACCTGCAGTAGACTGCTATCACCCTTCCTCACACTTTTATATAATATATAATGATGAGTCATGTAAAGACGCTTAAGGAGTGGGAGACTGCATATGAGTCTTAAAGATGGATTTTAAATGGAGTACATTTTGTTAAACCCATTTACCAGTGTGCAGGATCTGAGCTGTTCATCTTTCAGGGAGGGGAGGAGGGTGAGGGAGCGCCTACATAGAAACCTGGCTGAGATATTAGAGAAAAAGAAGGTGGGTGACCAGTTTGTATCTAATCGCTGCTTTTTCTGTCTCTGCACAGAGTTCTTCAGAGAGCTTATAGACCTTTCAGAAAAGTCTATGAACCAGATGTTTACCAAGACCTATGGCCTGCTCTTCACACAGAACGCACATGTCTTCCAAGAGCTTTTCCTGGAGCTTCGCAGATATTATTCTGGTTGGTTTTAACACTTCTTTGTCCACCTTGACAGTCATAGAGTCAGATAATTAATGATTCTGGCAAAGCTATGTCTGCTAGGTTGGATCAGAGACATTATAAAAGAATTCAATTCAGTTCAATTCAATTCAGTTTTATTTATATAGCACTAAATCACAACAACAGCTGCCTCAAGGTGCTTTATATTGTAAGGCAAAGATCCTACAATAAAGAACAACGAAAACAGAGAAAGCCCCAACAATCATATGACCCCCTATGAGCAAGTGCTTTGGTGACAGTGGGAAGGAAAAACTCCCTTTTAACAGAAAGATACCTCCAGCAGAACCAGGCTCAGGGAGGGGCGGCCATCTGCTGCGACCGGTTGGGGTAAGGGGAGGAAGACAGGACAGAGACATGCTGTGGAAGAGAGCCAGACATTACTAATAACTAATAATTAAATGCAGAGAGGTGTATAAACACATATGTTAACAAACCAAAAATGTGAGTGAAAAAGGCAACTGAAGAAGAAACACTTAATGCATCATGTGAATCCTCCAGCGGCCTATACCTATTGCAGCATAACTAAAGGAGAATTCAGGGTCACCTGATCCAAAAGGAAAGTTTTAAGCCTAATCTTAAAAGTACTGTCTCATGAATCCAAACTGAGAGCTGGTTCCACAGAAGAAGGGCCTGAATATGCACATGGAAGGGCACATCCTGGTCAAGAACTACTCAAAGGTCCCTCACAGTCTCACTGGAGGTCAAGTTAATGCCATCCAAAGTATCTGGTTAGATACCGTATTTGAAATGTTTTTAGGTCCAAGTACAATGCCCTCAGTTTTATCTGAATTTTGAAGTAGAAAATCATCCAGGTCTTTATGTCTTTAAGACATTCCTGCAGTTTAACTAATTGGTGTGTGTCATCTGCATAGCAGTCAAATTATAATTATACACTAATTATAGTGCCTAAGGGAAGCATGTATAATGTAAACAGAATTGGTCCTAACACAGAACTCTGTGGAACTTCATAATTAACCTGAGTGTTATAAATGGAGAGTGTAAATGGAGAGGACTCTCCATTTACATGAACAAATTGGAATGGTCAAATGATGGCTTTTTAAGTAACAGCGTAACTACTGCTAGCTTGAAGGCCTGTGGTAAATACCCGATTAAAAGAAATAGGTTGATCACATTTAAGTGCTGAAAGAGAAACCTAGGGTTGTTCTTATTTTCTCTAATCAGTGATGAATAGTAAGATGTTCTAGCTTGATAGAGGGCTTTTTCATAAAGCAGCAAACTATTTTTCCAGGATAAATGATGATCTAAATTAGTGAGGCACCATTTCCTCTTCAGCCTATGAGTTATCTGCTTTAAGGTGTGCATTTGAGAGTAATAGCAGGAAGTCAAGTACTTCTGATTTGAGGCTGTCTTTTTCACAGGAGCTACAGTATCTAGAGTCTTATGCAGTGAAGAAGTAAAATAATTAACAAGATAATCGACCTCTGTGGGAGTAGTTTTCTGGTAGCTGCTCTGCTCTGTGTTGGTACAAGGCATAGAAGAAGATGACAGTGGATGAATTATATCCTTAAAGCTAGTTACAGCACTTTCATAAAGACATTTATTGTGATGAAATCTATTCACCACTACTGTGCAATCCATTATTGGAAATTTAAATGTTATAAGGAAATAATCAGACAAAAGGGGGTTTTAAGGAAATGCTGTTAAATGTTCGGTATTATGCTATATGTCAGAACAAGATTGAGAGTGTGATTAAATGGTGGGTGGGATCTTTTACATTTTGAAAGAAGCCAACTGAGTCTAATAATAGATTAAATGCAGTGTTGAGGCTTTCAGTTTTAGCATCTACATGGATGTTAAAATCACCCACAATATTTATTTTATCTGAGCTGAGCACTAAATCAGATAAAAAGTCTGAGAATTCAGACAGAAACTCTGTGTAAGGTCCAGGTGGATGATAGATGATAACAAATAAGACTGGTTTTTGAGTTATCCAGCAAGGGTGGGCAAGGCTAAGCATCAGGCTTTGAAATGAATTAAAACTCGGTCTGGGTCTTTGGTTGATTAACAAGCTGGAGTGGAAGATTGCTGACATTTATTACAAGTATTGTTATTACCAAAGGAGGCCGAGGAGTAACTAAACATCTGGGATGAGCAGGAAAGCAGGAGGGACAGGTGAAAATGCCATGCTACTAGCTAGTTGGCTACAAGCTGAGCCAGGGAATCCTTAAAGACACAGTGAATATTGTGAATATAATTAGTGAGTGAATCAACAGAAAGTGTGCTTTGGACAAAGCATGTGAAGATTACGCTATGAAATAAGATGTTATGTATACTTTTTAAATTACACTGGCTACAGAAAAACACAACTGTGCCTTCTAACAGGAACAGGAAGTGATACCCTATCAAAGAGCCAACCAAGAGAAGGAGAATACTACAAATCAGCAAACTTTGTACGTGGGTTTTAGCAATTTTTTTTTTTTGGCAGTTCTACACATGCAGTTTAAAATCAAATTTAGATAATCCTTGAAAATAACTGCCCTGATAAGTGCACAGTAAGTGACCAAGTAAGTGCACAGAGTTGTCAGGCTGGCTGCTGAGTGGACTTTGGTTGGCTCTGCCATATAAAACAAGGAGATTAGGGGTGTAATGATGGTTTACTGATCTAAAACACAAATGGCAATCACTAGCTTCCAATCCAAACAGCATGGAGGGAAAAATCCACGTTCTATTCCACAGTGTTAAAAAGACACTAATTTAAGTAACCCGCATGGCTTATGTAGTTTACACTGGGCTCCAGCACCACCACGAGGAAAGAATAACTGCAGGGAAATGTTTAAAACGGGCTAATCTCTGTTTAAAGAAGTACAATAATTCCTTCCGACACTGACATTTATGTATAGTTCAGACAGTCCACGTCCATGTTGTGGTAAATCAGCAGTTATGGACAGCAGTAAAAAAAAAAGCATCATTGTCTTTTGAGGGGAACCGCCACGCCAGGAAAAACTGGAGGAAAAAAAGGAGAGCGAGAACTGGATTCCCACAGATGCCAGACCATTTCTATTTTTGTTCCGGATCGCTCTGTTTTTGGCTTCACAACCGCTTGCTGACTCTTCCATCTGCAGGCTGCTAAGTCAGCCTGTCCTTGTTTGCCAAACAGCATGTATGGCTAATTTAAGGCAGTATAGTAGATTACAGATTGGAGATTCACATGCTCATTCTGTACAAGCACCCAAGCAGACAACACATTATGGATACTAATATGTTGAAAAGCAGAAAACATTTAGTATTCAGATTTATGTGATCATTTAAAAAACTGTATTCTTTTATCAACCAGCAAGTGCTGAGTTAAGTTTTGTCCAGTTATATTTTATTTGATTACAATATTTTTCACCAAAGTGAGACATACTCTTTCCATACTAAGTAAGGAAAGAGTTCACGCTAAAATCTCCATCTTTTCCCCAAAACTATTATTTCTCAAATGCATCAAAAAGTTATTAAGTGAGATATTTAAAGTAATGTCAATCAGACATAGCTTGTGCTGTGTGTTTAGGCAAGGAGAAAACACTTTAGTAAAAGAATCAGGTATTTATAAAAGTATTTTTCTGTATTTTCCTTCATAAACCTTGGCATTTTAATGCACACACTTCAGCAGTTAGTCATTAGGACGCCGAATGCAAAGTAAACAGCACACATAAATATCTGAGCATGGTTTCTTTGTCCTTTTAGCTGTTCAAATATGTCCCTACTTACCAAAGTAATTTATCTGATGGTTTTTATAGCTTAACATAGCTTTAATTGGAAGAAGATGAGAGAAATTTGTCTTTAAATACTCTCCATCAGCATTGTTGTGGTGAAATCCATTCTATCTGCTGTGACTCTTTTTCAAAGCATTTATCAGATAAGAAAAAAAATTCTAATATAATATAACTGTTACTCTATTGTTCACAGGGGGGAGTGTGAGTCTGGCAGAGGTTTTGTCAGATTTCTGGTCCAGACTTGTGGAGCGGGTCTTCTCTCTGGTAAACCCCCAGTATCAGTTTAGTGAGGACTACCTAGAGTGTGTCAGCAAGCATGCTGAACAGCTGCAACCATTTGGGGATGTCCCTCGCAAACTTCGTGTACAAGTGTGTATATAGTAAAATCTACAGAGCTGATATATACTTATATAGCAGGATGGCAAAGGGTGACCCTAATCTGTTATCTTTGGTTTGATATTCAGGTGTCGAGGGCTTTCATAGCAGCCAGAGCGTTATCTCAAGGGCTTGCCACTGGTCGGGACATTGTCAACAAAGCAACAAAGGTGAGTGTCTCTTATTCAGCATCTCCTCATGCTTATCTCAAATGGAATATTTTATCCAAGATGGCATTGATGATATTCTGCCGTCTAAAGCATACTGGCAAGTAGGGGTGGGTTTCAATGATTAAAATCGATTTTAGCTTGAATAACGCGATAACGATTCATTAAATCCTGAATCGATTTTTAAATATAAATGTATTTTGCCAGAAATGCCAGATTAAATCTTTCATTTCAACAACCACCAAACAGCTAAAACGGCAAAGAGCAGGTAAACGGATTCTGC
>VVHJ01046979.1:0-18678 GCA_015107715.1 Tylochromis polylepis | reverse complement strand
GCTTCCTCCGAAGGGTGGCTGGCGTCTCCCTTAGAGATAGGGTGAGAAGTTCAGCCATCCGGGAGGGGCTCAGAGTAGAGCCGCTGCTCCTCCACATCGAAAGGAGCCAGTTGAGGTGGTTCAGGCATCTGATCAGGATGCCTCTTGGGCGCCTCCTGGGTGAGGTGTTCCGGTTATGTCCCACCGGGAGGAGGCCCCGGGGCAGACCCAGGACACGCTGGAGAGATTATATCTCTCGGCTGGCCTGGGAACGCCTTGGTGTTCCCCCGGATAAGCTAGAGGAGGTGGCTGGGGAGAGGGAGGTCTGGGCTTCTCTGCTTAGGCTGCTGCCCCCGCGACCCGGCCCCGGATAAGCGGGAGAAGATGGATGGATGGATGAATCAAAAACAGAGTAACAGATGAAACTAATGGTAAGAGGCAGTGGATTTCTGAAACTGGTTTCCAGCCTTACATTTCTAGTTTTAATTAACGACACATTCTCTGAATGCCCTTCATCAGCCTCCAGGTTGAAGCAGAACAATGTATAGCCTGCACCAAAATCCCCACGCATTATAGCAAGTGACCTGTCCTTCAAGTGGTGTCCTGTTGCTTCTATCACCTGATTTTACTCTCTGGAGGATTTTCCCCTCTGAAAATGAGATTGGAATGGTTTGGCTGGGTAGGTGTGCTCTTCAGTGTATAAACTGATAAATTCAATATCACAATTTTCAAAGTTAAACAGGTTACGTGTATAACTCCCTGTGTATGCTTCACTATCAACAATCCCTACTATGATGAATTTAGGTAAATTGCCTATAAGCATGTGGTCATTCGTGGATGTTCTGGTTCACCTCAGGATGGAGAATGTTTTTAAAGATACTCTTTTTCAGTGATATTTAGCATTAGTGTACTGTTGAGCATTTTCAATCCTTATACGTGTAAAAATATAAGAGTCATTCAAATCCAGATAATCTTCACTGCTAGAGGATATGTAGAAAGCTAGAAGTCCAGTGTCAGTTAGTGCTGATACTGGCAGCATTTGAATTAATTAATTTCTTTCATTATTTCCTGTACAGAATTATGATATCCCAAATCCAAGTCATGACAAGACGGGCATAAAAAGAGTATTCTGTTCCTGTCAAAAGTGCTATTAGCCTAAAACCTGGCATATCTTGTGTTAGTGTGCAGAGTGTCCTCAAATATTTTGAGGAAATTGGAACACCAAAGAAAAAGTGACGGCCTAAAACACGACTTACAGCATTTCCAGCAAAGACCTGACAGACAGATGCATCTGAAGAAATAGTTAAAAAAATGAGAAGTAATTCATTATAGTCTGCAACTGTGAAACCTAAGACCACTGCAGGAGACATTTTCATACTTGCCAACTAGTATTATAATGCCTAATGTAACCCATGCTATCTGTTGTTTAAAATAGAAACGGTATATTTCCTTAATTCAGTTGACCAGCATAATACCACGGGTAGGGATAGATTTGAAATGGCTACAGTGAAATGCTCCTTTATAATAATGCATGAGTAAAACTCTAATGGTATGTAAAATACTGTACTGTATGCTGTACAGGAAGAGCTGTTATTCTGCTGTGAACACTTACTCTTAATCCCCAAAATACTAGTATTTTCAATCCAGGTGTTTTACATGTACAAGAATATTCTCACAACATGGTGTCATTGTTTCGCCCCTGAAGGGGAGAAGTAATCACAAAAGTGACAAATTGGTGTTTCTTCACTGAGACCTTTAACTCAAATGAGGATAAGAGAGGTGGTCAGATCGATACCAACACTGGTATCAGTTTGATACTAATGCAATTGGATCAATACTTTTTGCTATCCTCAATTTCCAGTATGAATCCCACTGAACTGTATTAAATACAATTTTTATTACAGCGCAACCACAGGGTGGCGTTGAACTCAGGACCTTCTTGCTGTGAGACAACAGTGCAAACCACTGCGCCACTGTTGGGGTTAGTTGGCATTTCCAAATTGTCCATAGGTGTGAATGTGAGTGTGAATGGTTGTCCATGTATTAGCTCTGCGACAGAATGGCGACGTGTCCAGGGTGCACCCTGCCTCTCGTCCTAAGACAGATGGGACTGGCTCCAGATCCCCCTGCCCCGTGACCCTGACAAGGATAAGCAGAAGAGAATGGATGGATGGAATATACCTCAAACATGCTTTAAGAAAAAATGTCTGGACCATTTTCTGTTGACTGTTATGTCAATTCTTTGTAGCCTATAGCACATTTAAACAACAGAAGCTGACCCAAAGTCCTTTAAAGACAAGCACATTTACATTAAAGGTCCCCCTTATTTTTACACAATGCATTTTTAGTATTTTTAAACAATTCTTAAACATATCTTATAAAACATGTCCTATACCTGTGTGATCTATTTAATTAATTTAAAGAATGTCAATACTAAAACCATGAATTTGTTTTTATTTTAACTTGTCAGATCATTACTTTTACTTAAATAAAGGACCTAAATGTTTCTTCCGCTCTAAGTATACAGTACTGTTGCTTATGTATCTGCCTGGGATCTTTTTTCTGTCCAGTAGATGGCAGTAATGTACAGGTGTAGCTGTTCTCACCTGCAATCAAAGGAAGGCAGTATTTTCAGCCTCAAAACAGGGAGATTAAACCAATTTTCTTGCTGACATTCTCTGCAGAGCTCATCACGGTCCTGATGTATCACACACTGTTTGAATCACATTGCTTTGCAACTGACAGAGGTTACGTCTATGTTTTTCTCAATTACAGGATATGTTTTTCAGTGTTTTACACAGTAGGAATGTCACTTGTCATGGAACGCAGTTTCTCTTCTGCATATTTTGTATTTCTCCCCCACTGCTCACATTTCAAGCTTTGAGATCTGATCCAGGTTTCGAAAGTAGAAGTAGCCTTTTGTGAGCTCCTGTTTGAAGCAAACACTTTGAGTATTTTTCAGTTCTCTGTCAGACCCTTTGTTTTCACTTTTTACTTCAGTTCTTCCATCCACACATTGTCACATTTTAGGGCAAGGAAACAACTAAAAATAAACAGAGGCAAAATTGAGGATTTCAGGGTTTTGGATGAGTTCTTTATTTTCTAATTCCAAAAGAGCAACATTGCAGTTAAGGCGAAATAGTACACACTGTGTCCTCCGGCAGTTCAACATGAAAAAACACATATATCAAACACACACTGTGTGACACAGCAGAAGCTGCTTTAATGGAGCAGACCTTCAATTATAGGTCATAGGGAACACATGATGTTATCCTCACCCACTCAGAAAGCCTGAAATGAACTGAAATGAATAATAGATGCATTTAAAGTGTGACTACAAATCACGCATTCAAGATTATCGAGGTGAGAACTTCTCATCTTGTAGTTAGGTTTAGGGTAGCAGTATGTGGGTGTAGCCACTAGCCAGCTGTCTGTGTTAGTGTTGCAAGTTGGTTCTTCTCTCTCTGAATCATTTTCTCTGATAGTTAGCATTTTCCAGGCTGTATCTCTGAGTCATCATCTGTGACAGTCGTAATTCTTGGATGCTTGATATGATTTGGACCTCTTCCCTTTCTACAGAGAAAATGATGGGAGATGTCCAATTCATTTTCACTTTCCATGGATTTATTTTCTCCATAGAAGCAAATGTAGGGAACCTTGACAAAACAGCTGCAGCTGAGACTGAACTAACCAACGCCTTTTAGGACTGATTCTGAAAGATCAACTCATTCTCATGCCAGACCATAATATAATGCTGTTTTGTCAAATGCCACCTGCTTCTCCTTTTTACACACACGTGTCCTTTGGTGTTGGTGCTTTAATGCAGGGGGGCCCCTGCAGTACTAGCCACAGAGAGTTTATGATCCTGATGGAGGACTAGCGGTGGCATAAATCACAGATTTGGTGACCCAGGAGATTGTGGTTCCTGTCCACTTGGAACCACAAAGGTTCCAAGTGGAGCAAAGTTGGCAGTCATGCATATCAACTTGTGCTGAATTTCCATAAATCTTATAGATTTTTCTTCATTGCCATTGCTTGTGGGCGTAGATTACTATAAACACAAGAGCACACACTGTGTTGGATGAAAACCAAGCTCATGCATCCAGCGGCAGAATGTGTGCAAGTGAACCAAACAGCTGGCACTGTGGGTGCTCCATGAGGAAGAGCTTTGTCTTTCAGTGGACTGTTCAGCAGTACAAAGCAAGATGACAGAATGTGTCAAAGTTTATATGTGTCCACAAGACATGAGCAGCAGCATGCTGTGTGTGTACCAGTCTGCCCTGTTGCAGAGGAAAAAACAATAGAGACAGACATAGATGATGGAGTCAGTGTGTGTGTGTGTGTGTGTGTGTGTGTGTGTGTGTGTGAAAGGTCCAATCTAGTTTGGCTGAAATATTACAGTGCACTTAAACACATTCATAGACAGTTTCGGTGAAGTCCAAAATCTATGTGTCAATCACTTAGTTGTCTGTATCATTATTCTTCTGTTGCCTTGAGCCACTGCTGTCAAGCTCTAAAAACTGGTCCACATCCAAAAACCCCAAGATGGTGAAGGTAAAAAATCTTGGCACGAGGCTTTGTAAGGCCATCTTTTATTTACAGTCTATGGAAAAATCCTACATGTATCCTAAAAGTTGCTTGAGACTCTATGTACTGTGCACTTCAAACCTCATCTGTCATACAAGGAGACCAGTAGACAGATTTTTAAGGAGTCAGGCTTCGCAGAGATGCACTTTTATATTCGAAAAGCTGACAGATAATCAATTGGTGTTGACAACATAACTTCATCTCTTGTACACTTCCTGATAAATGTGTATCTCATTTGTCCTGATCTGAGCACTCCTTATAACACTGTTCATGTTTACCAAATGTACCAAACTCTGAGCTAAAATGCACTGAGTAGCAGACCTGACAATTATCAAAATTTCCCACAGTTTGGTCATGCCTCTTTAAATCTGTTTGGGAGAGATGAGGCCATGCCAGATGTTTTTAGCCAGTCCCACATTAGATTTTTTTCTTTGAAATAAATGTAATTAGATTGGACTTGCTTGGTGCTTGGGCTCAATTAAGTACATATTCTACATCCACCTCTCATACTGTGTGGGTTAAGAATGTATCCAGAGATGATGTTTCCATAAATTTGTCAACTGGGAAGCAATCACATTTACCAAGGCATGGAAGCCCTCTGCTCTGCAACAGGCATAAATTTAATTTTTATATGCTACCCTTAAAAAAAAATCCTTATAGTGTTATTAAACTATCACTTTATTTCTATTTAGAGGTCAAGTGCATGTACTTGGTGAAGAAAAGACTTTTGTAAGTCATTCATGTATTCTTTTTCTGTTTCATTCTTTTCTTTTGTTTTATCCTTGTCCAATTCTGACTTCACTATCTGTATCTGTGATGCTGGTGCAGGGATTTTGGCACATTGGCAGATGGGATTAATGTAATTGCTTTATGCTGTGACAGTTTATCACAAGCCTTGAAAACAGACAGGAAGATAAAGTAACTATGGACTCACAAAGGATGAGTTGTAGTTTGGCACTGTCACTGATTTTCAAAATTGGATTGAATCCACGCTCCTCAAAATGTTCCGCTGTCTGTATCAATTTTTCAGTAATGATGATTTGGCGCTGATGGTGGCTGATTGTTAGCTGGCAACTGTTTGGCAGCTGTTCAACACAAATGAATACTGATTCATGTGGACTGAGGCAAGGGAATGAGTGAGAGTGAAAAGTTCATGTCAGTGAAAGCATACCAACTGGTGACAAGATGAGCAGCAGGAAAGGTGTGCGGGGGTGGGGGGTGAATAGGGGTGGCAAGGTTTTAAAGTTAGCCATCTGTAACTGGAATTCCTTTGGCAAATTAGTCCCTCACTAATGAACATGCATCAGAAGATGTAAATGGATTTTAATGAAATGGGAAGTTTTAAACAGGTTATATCAACATCAGCTCACACTTTTAATCTACTTGTCATTATCACTTGTTTAGCCACACACACACACACACACAGATACACACATACACATACATGCACAGACGCACAGAGACACACACACATACACACCCACTCAACATAAAGAACATCACTGTATATTAAAAATCTTGTAAAAACCATGTCCTCATATACAAAGTAATAGGGCCGGGACCATTAGGGATATTCCTTGTATTTTTCTACTCAACTCACTGACAGACTTTAAAGAAAATTTCACACTCAACTAAAAAGCTTTAATAAACTCTAACTTTAATAAACCAACCTTTACCCAGACCATTAAAAAGCTTCTGTACATAACAGAAAAGGATCAGTTAAAAGTTTTGTTGAATGCTGTGATTATGGTGACTCTGCCTTTGTACAAAATACATTAGTATAGCTATAAAGACGTAGTAATAATGTTAATTGGCAACCTGTCAATACCAGATATATGTTGTGCTGGCTAACTGCCTCCATCTTCCATTACTCTTTCCAGTTACTGCTGGAAAGCTATGCATCCTAGCTTTGTACAGTTAGCTTGTTTATTTGACATAATAGCACCAAGAATCACTTTGGCAGGTGCGGTTAAATTAGCAAACTAGCCATCTAGCATTTTGACTCACTTGGGTATGATTTTGGTACCAATAACAAGGTAATATTAGCCCCTTAGCCATAATGTAGATAAACTGAATGAATATTATGATGGCTAATTCTCAATTTTAGTTAATAGTCATATGAAGTAGGCAAGCTAATCAAACAGATCAGTCCCAGAAATTTTGATGAATTAACAGACTTTATCTACGCGAGACAGTATTTGTGTAATGTGAGGTGGCTTTCAACAATAACCAAGATCTAGCTGGCTTGGCAATTCTTTTCTACACCATAAACCTTCAAGCTGAGCTTCACATGAATAGTGCTCAAGAGAAGTTGCAGACGGAAAAACTGATAAATAAATAGTTTTCTGGGACCTAGCTACAACAGCAGAGTAGAAGGTTGGACCTCTAAAATACAGTCAGTATGGCATGCTTAACAAAGGATAGTGTGTTCGATAAGCATATACAATCTTTGGATTTCGTTCTGGTAATAGGGATGTTAGTGACCGGCTAGAATAACTGCACATGCTTGTGCAATCTGCTGCATGAACAGGAAGCCAAACAGATCGACAGATACATCAACAGTTTGATATTCCCAATAACATTTACTAGCCAGGTCAGCCCAGTTAAAACATTATAGCCAGAAGATTTTTCAGTGTGTCTATTGGTATGAAATGGCAGAGAATTGCATCACACTTTGGAATCAGTCAAAGAACCGTACAAAGTTAAAGAAACACTAAGAATTGAGCCATGCGGATATGTCTTCTTGTCAAAACAAGACCTGAACAGTGTTGTGAATAATATACTGCTATAGTAATAACTATAGTGTTTAGTGGTGAGTTTTTTACTTTCTACCATTAACTTCAGACAACTGGGTTGGATTATATTGTTACTTTAGTGCAAATCCAAGGAACTGAAAGACTACGTGATATGTTCATGATTAATTGTCTAAATTCTTTACCATCTGAAATCTGAGTTGTCATCAATGAAGACCCCGTCCCTAGTCCCAAACCCTAACCCTATGTTTTGGAGACAAACAAGAAGTGCCAATGATACTAAAACCTCAGAAGGTTCATTTCTAAAGCATACCTTAAACAGTATCAGTACAATAAATATAAATCTTTTAAAACACAGGTTGACTGACCCAGCTGAAGAGTGGCAGAAACATGAAATGAATCACAGGCCAGTACTCATGATAATACCTTTAAGGGTAAGTAGGGATTCACATATACCACAACTATCTTGTTTCAGAAACACCTGCTGAGATGAGCAGAAAAAAAGTAGAGCAGCTTCTGTAGAGGGTAGCAGTGTGTCATGACTTTTGAGATGAATCATCACTAATTTGCAAATTCTGATCACATTTTAATGACCACTAAATCACTACATTCCACAATAAATAGTTAATACAATAAAACGCAGCTTTCAGTGTTTCATGTATTTTGAAACCGGTTATTTTGGGAGGACCTGGAATGTAAATGTGCCTATCTCTAAAGCACTTTGGGTCAGCTTCTGTTGTTCATATGTGCTATGGGCTATAAATAAAATGTCAGTCAACACAAAAAGGTTCAGACATTTTTCATAGTGCATTTTGAAGTATATTTTTTCATTTCCCAAAAAATATTTCTTTAACATAATTCAGTGGGCTAGATGCTGAACTTAGAGGATAGAAACAAAGTATCAGTCCTATTGTGCTATTAGTATTGATCTGATACCAATACTAGTGTTAGTATTGATACTATCGATATTTGGATTGATCCATCCACCTCCACCACCTCAGCTCTGAGCATGTTCCAAATGACTCACCATTTTAAGGGGTTATAATGATAAAAGAAATCAGCCCAACAGTTGCTATGGGGTTAGTTTTAAAATTGGTTTCTCTTAATACTACTGAAAGTGAGCCTCATTTTTTTTGCTTAGTTTTTTCTGCTTTCCTGACAGAATATTTAACAGGCCTAAATCACAATCCTTTGCACACAGCTTTTCACAATTGGATGTAAAATATGCAACATGGCTGGTAAATTGCTCAGTGAGCAAACTTTCTTAACCACATTAGCATTCCCCACCCTCATCTGTGTTTGCGGCATACAAAAAGCAACGGTTTACATTAAGCAGCTGTCTCTTGTGTCCTTTGTCTTCATCATGGCTGTAGACAAATTCTATTAAATCCTGTGAGAGACCAGTATTAGCACAACGAGGATACGAGACACAGCCAACACAGGCTCAGCAGCGCCTGTCCGTTCACCACCATGCTGTAATGACCAAACACTCCCTCTGTCCCCTGAATGAGACTTTGATTCACACAAACAACTTACACGAGCCTCCTCTTCGTTTACCTCTTTACCGCTTCATCCAGCCCTCCGGCTCTAATTACCCGGACGCTCAGGAGGATGTCACCAATAGACTAACGGAACGAAGAGAGGAAAGGGGGAGTCTCTTGGGAGGGGTGTTTGTTAATGAGATGTATCAAACTTGGCAGGCAACAGAGCCTGGCAGCAAAGTGTGGGCAGAGAGAGACGGACGTCCAAATCTGAGAACTGCACTCGCACTTAACCAAACAAATCTGGAGCAACAGCAAAAGACCTGGACTGTAAATAGCCTCAGAGCAATGTTTTAGACTCTGGGGATTATCTGGAATTTTCATACTATCAGTTTGACATCGCATATGTGAGAAGAACTGATTTCACGCTGGAACAGAGTGAGGGGGATCAGAGCTTTACTTACAGGATGCTTTATCAGAAGCAGGAATAATCTCACTGAATAATCAGACAGAAAAACAGAGCTGTTCTCTGTGGGTATTTATCACATCAGACCACACCCCTACCTATTATATCAGAGGAGGTGTTTTAACAGGAAACATAGTTGCAATCCAGTACCCATATTAACACATTGTTTAGTGTACCGAAAGAAGATTAAGTTTACCTCATCCATAGCATGTTAACACTGGGATGCCTTGCTTCATCCAGTTGCATTTTACAGAATGAAGGCCTGGTTTCTAACCCACAGACCTCAGCCCAGTGCAAAATACATCAAAAACATTGGCCTGTGTCTCTCATAATGGAAGTTATTTAGCAAACATAACGAGCTACATACCATTCTTTTTACTTACATTTTTGGTAAATATGTTTTTACAGATGTGCTACAAGTACATATACAAGATATTTCAGTCTGAACCAAAGTGTCGACAACCTGCTACCATAAACCTATGAGCCAAAAGCTTCTTGTTGCAGTTTGTGTCAGAAATGCTTTTCTTCCAAAACAACATTACACAACTTTAGAAAGAACAGAGTGAGACTGATGGCAGGAGGATGAGTGGCATAAGAACACAGAGCTGCAGGACAGGCACCCTCTGGCTGCCATTCACCTCAGCTGGATCGCATTTAAACGGCTTTCACTCCTCAACATTTCTTTTTCCACTCTCCATTTTCTTGTCTCCCTCTGCCTTCATATACACACTCACACTCAGCATCCATTTCTGTCCGTCATATTATCTTATCAGCAAGGCCACATCTCCTGTCTGCCTGCCTTCCATGTCAGAGGTCTTCAGCAGTTTATCACTACATCAGCCCACTCAGGGCTGATCGTCTGATGAAATCACCATACCTTCTGTCCAGCAGCATGCCTCAAAGTGCTTTGAGGCATTTTTTAAAATTTCTATTTCAGAGGTTAGTTTTCACACTTTAATACATTGCCCTTTCTTACATGTAGAGAGTCACAGCAGGTGATACTAATGAAAATACACTGATTTAGCCGAGTTCTGCAGAAGATATGACACAGGCGGAACACCTGCTGGTGTAAATATGTAGGCCTTTACCTGCACCTTTCTCATACTGCTGTAATCAGACTTACAACCGAGTTCTAGGGAACTGGTGGTTAAATACTATTCAACATCCAATTTGCTGTGCCAGTCCATTTATAATCCCAGGGCTAATACTGCCAATTTTATCAAAGCTTTTTTTTTCCTTTTTTTTCCACAGTCCATGTGCAAAAATCATTACTCTTCTAAGAGGAAACATAGATTGTACCAGATTTAGTGATGCAGAGAGACTGGTGTCACACTCAGCTCATCACATATGGGCATTTGTAAAGAACCCCTTTCATTGCAATCAGATGCACTAGGTAAGCATCGTCTTTGACATGCATGGTAATGGTGTGAGTGGACATGTTTTCACCTAGAACATAGTTTTTTCTTAGACCTAAGTAAATAAGTTAGTAAATATGAGCGAATAGGGTAGATTTATTGGTTAAGTGTAGGTGCCTACAAGTTCTCAAAATAAGCAGACTGCAAAAGTACAGACATTCTTCAATTTAAAACAAATACTAGTATTAAAAATCCTCTGGTAAAAGTTGAAGTACTGATTACTTTGATTAAAGTAAGAAAGTAAAATGTATCTCTTTAAAGTACATTTCTAACAGCTATTTTTGTGCAAAGCTAAATGTGCCTCTTGCTATAGTAATATAATAACATTAGTACATAGGAATACAAACTTTTTTTGACTTTTCGTCCACACCTAAATAGAAAAATGAGTACAGTCAGGAGTTAAAGTGAGATCATAGGGTGGTGGAACCCTACGACTGGGTGTAGTGGCTAAGCGTGAGCAGAAGAATCACAACTCACAATAATTTCTATTGAGAGCTCCAGTAGATTTTATTTTGTGTGCAGGCTGTGATCAGCTGACCTGCTGCTCTTTGTGGATTTAACTGAATTCAACAAGCTGGCCGCAGATGTTTCACAGCTTTTTTGGCTATTGTTTACACTGTCTTTATACATAACAGTATACAGTTGGAGTAAAGGTGGAATTCATTAAGCATTGTGAGTTTAAATTCAAATTCATCTCTACAACACTTGATGTAACTCAGAGCCTCTGAATGGAAGAGTTGCATGATCTTTGTACACTCCAGTGGAGCTTTTGTTTTACAACAATGGCAGATAGATAAAAAGTAAAAAAGAAACAAAAAAAACCAAAACAAGTCTGTATGTTATTAGCACAGATTCCAGCAGCCTGCTAAGCACTTGCAGGAACTTCATGACCCACATGACATCCCCGAATTCTGAACCCCCACTGACTTACTCGAGGACTCTGATGTAACCTAACTAACCAGGAACACCTCAGCCTCTGTGCAACAGTCCAACACAGAGCTTTACTGTAAATTAATCACAGTAAAAGCTAACCTGTTTATCTTGCACTGAACTGCCAAGTATTTGAACGAAAGAAGGTTAATATGCATCAGTTTGCTTGGCAAGATGTTTTACAACATGAAAAAACACATTTACATCACATACTCATCCAAATGAGGTCATTTTAAATTCCCTGTATATGAAATACCTCTGAGCTGTCCTTACCTTCGCTGTAACTGCTCTCCTTTCCCTCCTCTTTTTTTTTTCTTACATCTTCCTTCATGTCTGAGTGAAGTTATCTCACACTCTTTTCTCTCCCTGGGTAATACAGCAGCTGGATCTGTAGCTAGCAGATACACTGTGTGGCAAACTGCAAACAAACAGTTTGTGTGTTAACTGATGTTTGTTGAGCTGTTAGAAACATTGCATGTTAAATTATCTGCCACTTAAAAAACTGTAAAAAAAAAAAAAAAAAAAGGTATAAATCATGCATAAATTATATGGTTTTGCCTCTTTCATCTCTCTGTGTGCAAAAATCACTGTTGATTGATATAGCAATAGGACTGATTTGTCCAAATGTTCCCTTCATTTGGGTTCAGAGCGGTTTGATGTTTAAAGGTGCACAGTGGTGTGAAATAATATCTTACCTCAAATGAATGAACCTAAAGTAACAAACCTGTTTTGAAAATGTAAGGAGCAGAAAGAAAAGATATTTGTGTTAAAATGTAGGGAATAAAAGTAAAAAGTTATCAGAAGGAGAAATACTCAGGTAAAGTACATATACCTGAAAATTGTATTTAAGTACAGTAACAAAGTATTTGTACTTTATTTCTTCCCGCCTCTGACAATACAACACACAAGTGTGGCTGACAAATTTGTAACTTAGTCCACCACCACTGCAAACCCCCAGTCTGTTACTTTCTCACTCTTTAAAAGAGAAAAGTGTCTAGTATTCATGCAGCTCTTATGTAAGGGCACTTATCCTGCAGGATACCTTGTGCATCTCTCGGCGACACCAGCAGCATCTGACAGAATAACAGTATTTGATGAAAGCTGTATTCAGCTACTGCTGCAATCAGACATTCCAAAACTTTGAAAATGTCTCTCAGGAGAAATCCCCAATAAAACAGGATAAAGAGTCCATTGCAGGAAATAAATGCCTCCCATACTTCAAATGGATCTCAAGATCAACTTTTTGGTCCTTCAGACATTCATGGTGAAAATATAAAGACAATCAGAACAAACAGCTTATAGTGCAGGAATCCTTTTATTTAACAGGCATTAAAGTGGTTGTCTTATGAGGTAAGAAGGTCAACTTAAGTTTTAGGGCCCCGTTTATGAGATGCAGATTATTATGTTACATCACTGCATGCACACAGAGACAGTTTGGCTTTACTCTTCAAGATTTCACTGTTCTGCAGAGTGATGGAGCTATCTAGTTATCTATAATAGTTATCTGTAATTCACAGACAAAAGTTTCAGTTTTTCATCTCCTCCTCAGACACCCTTTAACCCTCTACCTTAAATGCCATCTTCTTCTTCTTTCCTCTTACTATCTGTCATTACTGCCAACCTCTCAATCTCTGCCCACCCTCCTGCACCTCAAATCGTCCTGCATCTATCTTTTTTTCCCCCTCTTGCTGTGTTTCTGTTTCAGTCATGTCCACCAACAGGAAATTATCATGTTGTGGCTACGCTGCAGGGGAGGGGTGGTGCAGCAGGCAGGTGGAGAGACTGATGGGGCAGGTGGAGAGAATTGGGCTAATAAGGGCTTTCCTTTTTTAGTGACGCCAGGACAGGAGAGCGGGAGTCAGCTGGAAAGCTGAGAAAGCTGTAGTACGTTGGTGCCGAACCCGAAAGCACTGTATGCCCAAATAATAAAGAGAAAAATGCCATCTGAATCCTGCGTGGGTCCTTGTGTGTTCACATGTGAATCTGTGCCAACTAAACTGCTCTGTGCCTTCTATTACCTACTCTTTTCCCAGTTTCCCTCTCTCCAGCATGTGTTCTCCAACTTACCTCAGGTGTGCAAAGAGGCACACAGCCAAGCATCTTTTCGGCCTTTTTACATTCAGAATTAATTTTATGTTACCTGTGCCTTAACGTAACTATCTAACTGTTAACTGAGTTGCTTCTATTAAAGTTCTCACTTTCATCCCCCTCCACTCCAGTTTCTCTCCATTTTGCTCTGTGTCTCTGGCCTCCTCATGTTTCAGACACAAGTACGCAAGTAAACATTTGCTCTTTTGAGATTTTTTTTTTTTTAATACTCGCTGTACTGCAGTCCTTCCAGAGAAGGCCTGGCACAAAAGAACATAAACATAGTAATCTAGCAGGTGTGGTACCACGTCCCTGTTTTAAAGGTAACTATTTCTGAAACTTTATCATTATATAATACTATGTATTGTATTTACTTATTTTTCAAATGTTTTAAAGTGGACAGTAAAGCAGGAAAGTCCCGCTTTTATTTGTAAATAATCTTTAAATTGTGCAATAATGTTAAATCTCTTTCCCTTTTTTAGAACGAATAAATTCCTGAATTATTCTAATATGGCTTTCTTGATCAATTACATCTTGGTCATTGATATGATAACAATTCAGTCATTAAAAATGTTTTTCACTGTGTTCATATTCCTATATATTGGCCTACGACACAAACTTTAGATCTGTCTTCCCATGAAATGTTTCGTTCTACTGCAAATATTAATTCTCAGTGTTTTTGTAATATTTTCATTGGAAAGTTTCAATTTAAAAGGTACAACATTCTTATAAAATGTTAAAATGATTGCTGATTACCTTGTTGAGTCTTGATTGTCAATTAAGTTACTTTACAATTTGTAAATGAGGATTTTATGTACATCTGCTTTAAAATAAGAGAATGACTTAGAATGTTTCTTCACATTCTTCATGCAATGTGCAATTTTTTTTCTCTATGATTTGTTAACCTAACAATGTCTTGTGTCTTTTTAAAACTTTTTTTTAAACAAAAGGATTATTTAAAATGATAAGAAATTCTTAACATGTTTCTTGAACATTGTATTAAAATGTTTTCTTGAAAAAACATTGTTACAACATTTGCCAGTGTTTTGGGAACAATCACAGTTTCAGATACTCTAAGACATTTGAAGGCTTTAAGTAACAAAGAATACAAAGATATGATGCTAACAATTTATATAAGCATAGAAAAATTCCTTTGCATTTACTGTAACTTATCGATGGTCCTACATTTTTAAATATTGCACTTTTTTGTATGATGAATCCTAATGCCTATGCCCAGTTTTATATGTTATAGTTTTGTGCGTGTGTGTGTGTATACATGTGCCAGGCTGTATTTAGCATGCATACAGGTGTCTTCTACTGCAGTGCTTGATGAGCTGAATACAAATACTTATTAATTAAGGGATAATTTTCCACTCCATTGATTCCAGCTCCCACATAGCTTTGGTCCTCTCCTCACTGGATCAATGAGTGCACAGACCAGCCTCCCAAGATACATACTGTACACACATGCAGACTGCTCTGCCAGTATTTCTCTTAAGCTGAGGATTTTTTTTCACTGTCATGGATTTATAGAGTTGAGTCAATAAAGTGAGAGCTTCCAAATACTCCTGATATCAGGGGAGAAAGGTATTGCCTCAAGGTCAAAAAGTAAGACCCCCCCCCCCACTAGGTCAGAATACTGATCAGAGTTTAAGAAGATAAATATCTTGTAACATATACAGAAAAATAAAATGCATGGTTTTCATGTCTTTTTTTAACTTATTCGAATGGCTGCTTTGGGCTACCATTCTTATAGCAAGATTGAGCCTCTAACAGGTATCTGTATTTCCTACCTCAAGATTTGGGCTTCATTATGACAGTTGTTAAAATAACCAGAGCCATCTGGGCAACACAGTCCCTCATATCAAACAGATAGCAGTTAATTAGTAAATTAAATCATGAATACTTTTTAAACATTTGCAAATCTTCAAGTAGGAGGAATTTTTAAAACTCAAGGGATGAAGTCAAATAGTGTTTTATAAAACACTTTTCCTTGACCTTGATGGAAAACAATTTGAAGAAGAATTCAGAAGGGCCTAGTAAAAGATAAGCAGACAGGAGGAGGTCAGAAAGGACATACTGAAATACTTTCCATAAATGTTTAGAGTATAATACCAACTCCAACAATTATGCCTACAATACTTATCCCTTTTAATTTCTGGACATTTAGGAAGTTACAGTTAGGAACCTTCTTAAGGAAAATTGGCAATCTTGTACTATTATTTATTGTTTCTTAGATGAAATAATTTTGGGGATCAATGCTTCAACTTATCCTGAAATTCTAATGGTTTAACTTGATAAAACGTAATAAAACTTTATTAACATAAACGCATTGACAAGAACCGAAACAACCAGCACCTTCAAACTATCAAACCATTTCAAAACATCACAATGAAAAAAGTCTTGCTATTAAAACTTCCCATCCAATGCTTGTCAACATCGTCATCCCTCCGTTCTCTCTGTTCTTCAGCCATTTCACTTTGATCCACATTGTACAAGCTTTGAATTTCCTGCCACAGAGCCACAGTATATTGAAAAGAACTCAACACCAAAAACTGAAGAGTTGTAAGAAGTTTTGTTGGCGCTGGTAGGGTGTGACTCCTTTTGGTTGGAGGTTCCAGGCCATCTCTGAGTTCTTGAGCAAATTTATAATTAGCTGGTTTGCTAATGTATATGTTTTTAATCACATCTGGGATCCCAAATAAACTGACATAAGTGCAGAAATATTTCACTCTTCAAGCATGCACTCTCACATCACTCCAACGCGCATCATAACTCAATAAACTCAAGCAGAAAAAATAAGATGCTTTTATTCCGTGTTAAATATCAGCACACAGTAAACTGTGCTGCACATATGTTTGTAAATCAATTTGCATGCTTCATGTAATATTCCTCTCCCTATATTTTCCTTCTTGAATAAGCAACTCCCAGAAATGTACAATCAAGAGGGTTCAGTTGTAAAAATCTGACTTTCTTCCATTCAATCTGTGCACTCTTTGGAAATATGACAGTATGTTTTTAGGGCAAAATCGAGTTTTCTGCTGGTGCAATGCATTAGTAAGTCTTCCCCAACATAGAAGCATCCTAGAAACTAGTGCTTTATGAATAAAACTGAACTGAAATTGAATGGAACACATCCAGTGTAAACAGTCTGTACAAAACGCCAACTCCTAATTCTGTTCTAATTCTCTAAACATGGTCTGAATGTTGTTGTTCTCATTTTATCCCTGCTCCAGCAGTACTCATTGATGTATTATATGTTAAAACTAGTTAGCAAATGTAGACATAATCTACACAAGAAATGCAACATATTTCAAACTTTGTGTGCACAAGAGACAAAATCAGAATTAGCTACTGAAGAATAGCAGTTTGGACACTCATAAGATCAAAAGGCTGTGTCCTTAGCCATACAGCCTCACATAAGGAATATTTTAAATGTCACATCTCTGAAACACTGATAAAAATAAAAACAAAAAGAATTTGGCAATGCTGAGATCAACCTAAAATTGAAATCAGCTGAAAAATACAGCTAAAATTTGACTTATTCTTTAAAAACAGTGAACCCAAACAAGCCAGTCACAAAAATAGCATACAACTTTTCAACTTTAGCTCTGACCAAAGAGGGCCTGCTCTGATTTGATTTATTGCAGCATGTTGTGCACCTGATGAGAAAGCAATTCTTTTTTTTCAAATTTCAACGCTTTCCACTCCCTGACACACTACAGCTCTATCACTTAGGCGCTGTCAGTTTGTGGATGGGCAGCCCACAGAAGGGTTCCTACAAGCAATCAGCAGGTGGGATCAGTGTGTTCATGGTAACTAGATGCCAGTCAGAGTAAAAGGACCATGCCATTCTCCCATACTTTGAGGGAAAAAAACCCAAACTGTTCAGTCACATCTCAAACTCAATTAGTTTTAAAAGAGCTGTGTGCTAATTAAGTGATCAAGTGGGACCATATCTATAAAAGCAGAATTTCTGGCCATTTTCAGGTATGGAGTATTCATGTGTTTTAACATAATGTCACGTTTTCCCTGGAGTGGATGTCCTAGGACAGTGGTTCGCAAACTATGGGTCTGTGGGCTCCCTCTAGTGGTACGCGGGAAGTCTCTAATTTTTTTTTAAGATTAAAGAATATACCATGTTCTGATTGAGGGATTTCTGAAAAATTAAAACGTACAGCTCAGCTATCACTTCCGAAATAAATGAAGACAGAAAACTAAACAGCAGTGACGTTTGTACGGTTAGTGAAGTTGTGCTAGCTGGTATATAATGATGTGCTACGTGGTGGCTAGCTACACAGCTATGTTAGCATAATATAAACACAGTGAAGCTGGAGGATGAAGTTAACGTGAGGGTTCCCGATGGTTAGGGACAAATGCAATTGCATGGCAGGATTCTGTAAACGGACCAAACTTCAGTTAGGAGAACAACTGAGATAATCCATCCACAATACGAGGTTAGCAATTAATATACTGCTGCATAGGCTGGGCTGTAGTTACATCGTAAGGTTTTAAAAACTGAGCTTTAAAATGAACAGTGGTAATAAAAACCGAGAGAGGCCGACAGTGATCACTGACTGTTTTTAAGGGCTTTTTGAGATTAAATAAAACAAGATACAAAGCATTAAAACATGTTAAAAACACAAAAGCCTTGATAATCACAGAGTAGTTTGGACCCGGAAGCAGGGTTCATACGTCATCACTTAAAGACAGGATAACCCACCTGCTGTGAATGTTTTTATTCAGTACATGTTTTTATGCAGTACATGTTGTTATTATTAATCACTTGTCACATCCTGTTTATGACAGTTAAAATAAATAACATTCATATAAGAAAAAAAAATTGTCTTGTGTAAACTGCATATGGTGTTAAACAGGCCTATACTACTGTACTTAAATATCGGTCATAAGGGTGTACTTTAAGAGCCATATATTTTATGAGGTGGTACTCATTGTGAAAAGTTTGAGAACCACTGACC
>VVHJ01046978.1:0-18492 GCA_015107715.1 Tylochromis polylepis | reverse complement strand
AATGTCACCTGTCTGGTGGGGAAGGAGCCCGAGTTGGTGTGCGAGGTTGAGAGGTACCGGCTAGATATAGTCGGGCTCACCTCAACGCATGGCTTGGGCTCTGGAACCACCTGGGCGCCTCCTGGGTGAGGTGTTCCGGGCATGTCCCACCGGGAGGAGACCCAGGACACGCTGGAGAGATTATATCTCTCGGCTGGCCTGGGAACGCCTCGGTGTTCCCCCGGACAAGCTGGAGGAGGTGGCTGGGGGAGAGGGAGGTCTGGGCTTCTCTGCTTAGGCTGCTGCCCCCGCGACCTGGCCCCGGATAAGAGGAAGAAGATGGATGGATGGATGGATGTTTCTAATATATGTAACTTATTAACCCCTTAACACCTAGTGTATCATATTTGATACATACAGTTTTTTGTGTTTTTGAGGCGTCTACATCATCACTGTGATTTTTTTCCACATGAAAAACCAAAATAAATTGTACAATACATTTTTAAGCAATTGTTAAAAAAAAGCCAGATGTAGCAAACACAATACGAATTCAAAGTCAAATATGGAAATTAAAATGTAATTATTTTTTTGTTTGTCAGATGGTCCATTAACTCTCTATTTTCAAAAAAGTAGAAAATGGGGTTAAAACATAAATATTATTATGATAAATTGAATCATTTATAGGAAGCTGTATATATGTCCATTTTTCTTCTTTGTATTATACTTTGGTGTTACCTTATGTGGATATTTAGTTTTTTATTTGGCTTTGTTTATGTATTGAAATCTGAAATTTTTTTCTCTAAAAATCCTAAATTGTTTTGGGCTTCTTTTCACTTGTTTGCTTTATTTAAAAGCTTGAGTTGCTTCAGACTATTTATACAAAATATAACCACCATATAAAACATGATTATATAACAATGGAAATGAAGCTACCAACAACTGTGTAAAGTTGATGTTTATGGCAGAAAAAACCAAGAATACATAAATAAACCATAAGCCATGCTTTTTCTGATTTATCCATTGAGAATACCATAAAGAGTCATGATTTATTCAAGCGCTGTGCTTCTGAACATCCATGAAGTCTTATTAAACACATGAGGAAACCCATCGTGATCCCGAGGTATAATACCCCATGCTAACCTATGTTACTGTAGTGTGTCTGCAGAGGTAATTCAAATTAATTTCCTTTCAGTTCAAACTCGTGATTCTTCACAGATTGTCAATCAAGGCACCGCCACACTCAGGGTGATTCAAATCTGGTGACAAAGGTCTGTTTCCCACTGAAATCATGTACTTGCTAGTGGAGCAGAGCCAGATTTGAGGAGAAAAGAAGTCCTCATCTATCGGTCCCATTTCCCTTTGTATCCATCCTGGATAACTGGATTGTAGAGAATAACAGGAAAAGAGGTGCATTCCTGAGAAATGTGCTTGAGGAATTACAAGAAACAAAATGTACTTTGAAGTCGATGTTCTACACTTGTTAGTGAAGTGTTGCTGGGATCATTAAAAAAGAAAAGTTGGCTTGTCTTGGCCATACTCAGACATACAGCTGTGTTTTTCACAAAGTTTACTGGTTTCTATCAGAGTGCTTGAGTGTGCATCAGGCTAAAATCTTTTGATAACAAGGGTGAACACTGCAGTAACACACCAGACCCTGGCTTGTTTTCCTGCTGACATCAAAGAAAGCACCAGAGGCTGAATATGATGATTAATATTGCTCCAGCACACCTCTTCTCTGTTAGCAACCATTTTTCTGAAAGGTCTTGTGAAAATGTCAAACAGTGAAAGCTGTTTTTATTTACATTTGCTCAGCAGTTCTATTCGGTGTCGTGTTGGGCATCTGGCCCTCCTGCAGGAGAAGAGCATATAATTGTATAATTATGACAAGCATAGCCTCCCTTATTTTGGTAACTTAAAAAAAACGTAGAAAAATTTTAGCCTTGCTGGACAACACTGGGCATTATATTAGTCTGTGCATGTTAATAGGAACTTATTTGCACAGCAAGTTCTACTAATGAAGCAGATACTGTGAGAACATTTAAAGCATGTCGCTGCATACATTTGCAAAATAAGCTAATTTCTTTTTAAATGCTCTTTGGTCATGGCACGAATAAGAAAGTTAATAAGAAACACAGACCTCCTGATTAGAGGTTCCGTCCATGATCCCTTTGTCTTACAGCCTATAAGCCTGACTGATGTCCAGGGTATGCTGAACAAATGCCGAATATGCACAGTGCACAGAGGCTCCTAACTTTCCTAACTGGTTAACTGTTTATTCTAAATTGGCTATTGATGTGAATGTGAGCGTAAAAGGTTTGATTGGCGACCTTTTTGGGGTCTACTTGGCTTCTGGTCCTGTCACACCTGGGATAGCCCCTTCAATCTACATATCACAAAGCTGAATGTCAAAATCATGACAGCACAGACACAGTCTCTCTTCAAAAACACAGTGAGTTTATTTACAAGTGAATAGTGCAACAATAGTTCAACACAAAGTCCACAGTAGCGATGATCCCACTTCCTGTGTGTGCGCGAGTCTCCTCACCAAGTCTCTCCACAGGAACTCTCCCAGGCTCAGTTTGCTCCCTGCTCTTACAGAGGGGTTTCTCCGCAGGTGTCTGCACACAGAAGACAAGAGAAAGTCTTCCAAACAGGTTACAGAGCCAGACAACAGGCATGGAAGCCGGGGTCACTCTAACTGTGAGCAATTCAACAATACAGTGAAGACTGAAGCTCAGCAGCTCCATAAGTAGTGGCTTTGATGAGGGATCAGGAACAGGTGTGTGATGATCAGCAAGAAAATAGGAAAAGCTGTAAAACCTCTGAACAGGGAGTAACAGCCAGCTAATCAAATACACCTGATTAATTGATCATCCGAAAGTGTGAGCACCTCTATGAAATGTATGAGGTCTGCAACAATGAGGTCAGTGTTAACACAATGCCAAGGAGGAAAGACATCAGCAACGATCTCAGAGAAGTAATACTGCTGCACATCAATCGGGGAAGGGTTATAAAGTCATGTTGAAACCATTTGAAGTCCATCATTCAGCAGTGAGAATGATTATTCACAAGTGGAAATTATTCAAGATAATTGGCAGTCTTCCCAGGAGTGGATGTCCCAGCAAATGCACTCCAAGGCCAGACCGTGCAATGCTTGGAAAAACTCCCAAAAGCCCAAGAGCTACATCTCAGACTCTACAGGACTCGGTTAGCAGGTTACATGTTAAAGACCTTTCCAAAACTGTTTGGTGGCTTGTCAGGCCGTCTGTCTGACAGCTAAAGCTTGGTCCAAATTGGGTCATACAACAGGGGAACAATCCCAAGCACAGCAACAAATCTACAACAGAGTGGCTGAAAAAAAAAAGAAATGAATCAAGGTGCTGCAATGACCTCAAACCTCAGCCTGATTGAAATGCTGGGTTGGGACCTTATAAGAGCTGTGCATACATGAATGACTGCAAACCTCAATGAACTGAAGCAATGTTGTAAAGAAGAGTGGGCCAAAATTCATCCATTGCAATGTGAGAGACTGAAAGTCCATCTCTCTATCTGTTCTCTTCTGTTGTTCTTATTAGGGTTGCAGGGGACTGGATGCTATCCCACCTAACATAGGGCGAGAGGCAGACTACACACTGGGCAGGCCGCCAATCTACCACAGAGGAACAGACAACCATTTGCACTCACATTCACACCTATGGGCAATTTAAAATCAGGCACAAAACTAATCTAATGACAGTCAAACCACTTCTTTATTGACTGACTGATTTATTGAAACTCGTCATTAAGGGTACAGGAGAGGTAGTCAAATGTCGTCTTTATGGGAAAAAGAGTTAAACCCTGATTTCTCCAGTCTGCATGTTGAAGTGTCCTTACTGAACCCCAGATTGGCCCTGATGGATTCACTGCAGTGAGTGTTCATGCATTGTAAGCCAGAAATTGCTAAATGGCACAGAATAAAGCACTGGATGAAAGTGTGTGAATGTAGCACATATTTAAAAAGTGCTTTGAGTGCTCAGGGTTTGTCAGCAATCAAAAAAGCTGTCAGTTGGGGTAGAAGGGGATAATCTGAAAGTGAGATTATACTGGAATTCCTCAAGCAGGTCATAATACGCTTTAAGAAAAAACCTACAAATTTTACAATAAAATACTACCACTAGGGTTGCCAGAACTTTACTGTAAGATTTACAGCCACCATAATGTAATTTATTTTAGTTTTTACTATCATTAATATAGTAAAATACAATTTTACTTTAAAAACCTATGCTTTAATTTTTTTTACAGTAATACTGTAATTTCTAGAGTGTGTATATAGGGGCACTGTAATTTTTACAGTAATAGTATAATTTCTCCAGTAAATTATTTTGCAAAATTGCAATATTTGACAGAAAAAATGACCTGTTATTCATCATATCTAGAGATGAGTACAAGTTAGTTGTGCAACTGTCCCATATGTGTTGTAAAAACAAACAATTTCTTGAAAAACATTAACTTTTATTTCAGTTATAAGTTTCAGATTTACAGAAATATTAAAAACAGAGTCTCTTTAATAATTTGGTCCTAAAAACAAGGACAGTGTTTCCCACAGAATTACACCGTATCGGTGGCGGCAGTGGGGGCAGGGACCACAGATCCATCTGTGTGTGTGCCTGAAAGAGGTGGCAAACAAGCTTTCGCAAATATATTCATATATCATACTACAAATACTTTTGGGAAATAGACAGCAGAACAAAAATATAACTTCCTCGCATCCTGTGGATGCATTCAAACGGCACCATTCTGAACTACAGTTGGCAATGACAATCCTTTTTTTTCTCTATGGCCTCAGTCAGCTTGGCATGGAGCAAGATTTGAACCTGTTCTCTGCATATAACATGAGGAGATGGGACGGGTCAGTGTTTACCATCGACTGAAATTTAAATGTAACAGAGGAGCCCGTCTCTTTTTTCACAGATTTTTCACATAATACATAAGTAACACATATGGATGTTACTTTGGTGGCTGAGAATTGGTAATTCTGATTCCAGCATTTCAACAAAACAACGCAGAAATACGAACTACAAGCTTTGTAAATAACTTGGCAACTTCAGTGTGATAAGACTGGGGACGCACTGACTGTGAAATTCCAGGCTGATATCAATGCTAATATAGGCTGTATATTTGATGTAGCAGCCAAATAAACTTCCACCAGCTCCCAGAATGCTTTGCTGTTTACAGAATACTGCTGAATTTCTGAAATGCAGCCTGCTTACTGTAAAATCATGCTGTAGTTTTTACAGGAGTTTGTTACAGTGTATTTATAGAAGTGTTGAACAGCTAACACACACCCATGTTCCTGTTTAAATAGATGAAAGGGCTTATTTTTCTTATGCTGTTTGGCCTTCTTTAGTAAAAGGAGGAACTGCCAACAAGTTAGACTCCATTTCATTTTATTCAAATGCTGGTCAGTCTGAAAAACACCCTGAAAATACATCTCGCAGATAAAACTCAATGCAATGATTTCTTCTTCTAGGACAGACTCCTTCAGGCTAGAGATGTCCTGATATAGTGTTGCACATTTTTAGAATTTTAGGCTCTTTCAAAGAATATCTTGAGCATCCCATGTATTTGTGCAACACCTAACCCAGTGAGGCTCTGTTAGTGTGCACGAAACTACTATAACCTGGGAAACTAAAGAAAAAGAAGGCGTAAGCAGAAACAAAATGCTGCTGGTAACAGCTGTGGTGAGATGAGGCAACCTTGTAGTAATGCAAATAGTTCACCCAGCGCTGGGTTGTATCAGTGCATAAAATGTGGTGTGAAGCACTTCGGGGCACTTCCCTACAAGCTTTGAAATATGGCTCACATTTAGACATATTCACTTCATTCTTGCTCCCTGGCAGCACACGGCATCAAGGCACAGCTGTGCTCAAAAGGTCCCCACAAATCTTTTGGTACTTCGGTGTCACTTCAGTGTGTGAACAAACGTTCATCAGAGCCCTCAGAGTACTTGTACTCTAGCTGGATTGTTGCTTGATTGCTTCGTTCATTAAGAGGAAGCACACCTGTATGAATGCTAAACCACCATTTCCACTTTTCATGTTTGACTGTGAGGGGGGGTTAAAATGTCCAAGCTTCCACTTCCAGTTTATTTCTAAAGCACTTTAAAACAACATTACAGCTGACCAAAGTGCTGTACAAAAAAAAAGAGAACAAGAATAAAACAATAAATCAGCTATAAGTTAATAGATGAGTGCTAAAGAACATTAAAAAAAAGTACAGGTACATACAAAGGGTAAAAGTTTAAGACAGATGACAACTCACACTGGGTTAAAAGACAAGGAGAAAAGGTTTTAAAAATAGCAAGAGATACAGCCTGCCTGACCTCCAGTGGCAGCTAATTACACATTTTAGGAGCCAAAACTGCAAAGGCTTTGTCTCCTCTGGTTTTATGAAATGTTTTTGGGACAGTAAAAGCACCTGGTTAGCTGATCTAAGAGCATGTGAGGGCATGTAAAGGTGAAGCAGCTCAGACAAATCAGAAGGCGGAAGATCATTAAGAGCCTTAAAAACACATAAAATTTTTTTAAAATGGATTCAAAACTGAACTGGAAGCCAGTGAAGGGATGCTAAAACTGGGGTTTTGTGATCTCATTTGCTTTTACCAGTTAAAAATTGTGCAGCAGCATTTTGTACCAGCTGCAGATGTGAGAGGGAGGCGTGGCTAATTCCAATCAAAAGAGAATTACAATAATCCAGGCAAGAGGAGATAAATGCTTGGATCGGTGCCTCTAGGTGGCACCTAGACAGGATGATCTTAGGTTTTGACTGCAGCCTCAAGTGGAAGGAGGACTTAACCACAGCATTGACATGTGAGTCAAGTTTTAGGCAAGGGTCCATTTTCACACCTAAATTGCTGGATTTTTCATGCGGGGCCAAAGAGGAAAACCACTGGATTTAAGAACCATGACCTCAGTCTTTTTTTAAAATTAAAATTAAGAAAATTCACCCTCTGATGTCACTGAGACATTTAAGGGAGAGGCTGAACAGAACCACGATGTTTTAAAAGGAAATAGACTTGATAGTCATCAGCATATAAATGAAATGGAACACAATGCCTTCTAAAAACAGCACCAAGTGGCACCAAATACAAAGAGAACAGTAGAGGATCGAGAATGGAACCCTGAGGTACCCCCCAGAGAGGTAGGACCTAAACCATTGCAGAGCTGAACCAGTGATGCCCACCCATTGCTCCAGTCTGGAGCTGGGAATGTTATGGTCCACCGTGTCAAAAGCAGCTGTTAAATCTAAAAGCACAAGTAAAACACTGTTCCCAGAATCCATCGCTAAAAATATGTCATTAAAAACCCTTAAAAGAGCAGATTCAGTGCTGTGGTATGTTTTAAACCCAGACAGGAACACTTCCAAAACTTTATATTCATCCAGGAAGGCCTTCAGCTGAGTGTAAACAATTGTTTTTTCAAAATTATGGATAAGAAAGGTTACACATCAGCAAAGTTAGACAAGTTAGACAAAGGAGAAGGGTCAAGGCCAGGTTTCTACAACAAGGGCTGCATCACAGCATGTTTAAAATTGCCCAGCACCACACTGGAAGTCAAACTACCGTTAATGACATTAAGGATAAAGGAACCAACAGTAGTGAAAACTTTAAGAAGACGTGGAGGAACAACATCACAGGGGGAGCCAGATGATTTCATACTGATAACCAGTTTATCAAGAGAGGAAAGGGAAAAAGCTGAAAAAAGGGCAAAAACCGAAGTTAATCTCTGACAGTGAAATAAGCACAAATACAGATGACTCAAAATTTTCTATATTATTTCAATGACGAGACATCATATTATATGCTAACTACAAGGAATGAACATTTTTGAAAGTGAAATCTCAGTTTGGGTTGTAACTCATGGTCATATGTATGTGAATGTACGTAACTCCTGCCCAGAACACATAGTGCTGTTTCACTGTGTTTGAAAGTGCAGAAAGATTAAACATATTGGGAAGAAGTCAGGAGGATATGTGAGAAGAATATGTGACCCAAAATTATTATAGTATAATAAACTATAATATTGACATGACAGCATCACACAGTTACTACAGATTTGTTGGCTGCACATCCATGATGTGAATCACCCATTCCACCACATCCCAAAGATGCCCTATTGGATTGGGATGTGGTGACTGTGGAGGCCATTTGAGTACAGCAAACTCATTGTCACATTGAAGAAACCAGTTTGAGATTATCTGAGCTTCGTGACATGGTGTGTTATCCTGCTGGAAGCATTAATACTCAGATAGGCTGTGGTGTTTAAATGATGCTGAGCTGGTTCCAAGGTGTCTGAAGTGTGTCAATAAGATTTGTTTTTGGACCAAATTCTGACCCTGTCGTCTGAATGTCAGAGCAGAACTTGACACTCATCAGTGCAGGGAACAGTTTTCCAGTCTTCTATTGTCCAGTTTTGGTGAGCTTGTGCAAACTGTTCCTCAGTTTCCTCTTTATAGGTGATAGAAGTAGCGCCCGGTGTGGTCTTCTGCTTCTGGCAGCCCATCTGATATTTGATATGTTGTGCATTTAGAGATGCTCTTCTGCATACCTTGGTTGTGTGGTTATTTGAGTAACTGTTGACTTAAAGCAGTCGGACCATTCTTTCACCCAGAGAACTGCCACTTACTGGATAGTTTCTATTTTTCAGACCATTCTCTGTAAACCTGAGGGATCGGTTGTGTGGGAAAATCTCAGTAGATTACCAGTTTCTGAAATATTCAGACCAGTTCGTCTGGCAGCAACGACAAAGCACCTAATTTCACTTCCTGATTCTGTTAGTTTGAACTCCAGCGGGTCGCCTTGAGCATGTCTACATACCTAAATGCATTGAGTTGCTGCCACCTGATTGGATTACATTGATTACAGCTGATTACATATTTGTGTTAACAAGCAGCTGAACAGGTGTAACTAACAACTTGGTCTCCAGAAAGTGAATCTTGGTTACTATCTATACACTGTTTTGTATGCATGAAGATTTTTAAAAAATGACAATTTAAACATTTTATTATTCACACTTTGAGTTAAAAAAAAATGATTATGTATGAATTAAAGGATGTATTGTCATGTATTGTCCTTTAAAAAAAAAACTCAGTTTTTTTCTTTTATTTTAAGCAATGTTGAAAAAAATGCACCACAGGCATCACAAATAATTCTGCCACACTGACATCATTTGTGAGAAAAGCTGTGTTTAATTTGCAACCCATAAAACTCTCAGTACATTGCGCAGATGTTACAGACAGTCCGATTCAAGAACTTGTGTTGTGTCACATTCAAACCTACCTACCAAACCTATTATTCTGACCTTTTGTGGTAATCTGAAGCAAACAGTTTTAATCTGGTACTTAAATTACATAATTACACATCAGGTACAAAATGTAGACTTTTAAAAAAGTTAATAAAATAGAATCTAGCCATTGTTCCCAAATAATGTCTCAGATACATCCTTCATGTATGATCACTTAATTTGGTAAATAGTGATGTTAAACAGTGATGTCAAATGACAGAACATAAAACAGCGAGGACAGATACAGTGTTTGCACTTTGAAAAGCATCAGTGACAAATTTAAAACACTGAAAACAGTTTATTGTAAATTGAAAGCTTATTGTCGAGTTGGTATAGAGGGGAAAAAAAAAAGTTATTTCTGGTTTGCTCATCCTTCCGCTCCATCAGCGAAAGCTATCATGGTGCAGCTCCAGAAATGGTGATTACTCTGAATTAAACAGACACTAAATATTCAGGAAGAGCTCCTGCTTGCAGCGGCTACTTTATACAATTTTCAGGGAATGCTTTGAAGCATGATTGCTATTACCACTCCGCCTGTCTTCAAGTCTGCGATGAAAGAACAGCCTCGTGCACGTGCGCACAGTTTGAATCCCATTATCAAGAAAACTGCCTCCAAGAAAGTGCCCCGACTCAATGGTTTTTTTTATTTTTTATTTAAATCAGTAAAAATTTCAATCCAACTTGAGTGAAAAAGACAAACAGTAAACACTCACTCTCCCACACACTGGAGCAGCAGATGTGGAGATAAAATGAAAAATAAAAACATTAAAAAAAGCCCTCTCCTTTATTGGTGCGCAAGCCACTGAGGTGGTAAAAATATGTTTTCTGTGCTTTCTTAAAATTTCCTCATGATGTTTTTTTTTTTAGCGTCCCTCCACAGAGCAAACCAACCACTGGAAAATGCAAGTTTGAGAAGAGTGGGGCTTCACAGCTCCATGTTAGCTACCCCTCCCCCAAACCTCTGACCAAACCTTTAGTCATGAAAGTCTCCTCACATATGTCATCCTGTCCACCAGTCGAGGTACAGATGAGAACAAAATTATTATCACCTGTATGAAATTTTTAATTTTCCCTATTGCCTTTGTAACAGAGCAATGTTGATAATCACAAAGTAGAAAGCAGGAGATGGATATACAAAGTTGTCACAGCATTTCCAGGTGTCAAGAACTGGAGTGAGACGTATCATCAAGAAATTAAAAGAGAGTCACACAGTACAGAACAAGCCTGGCAGAGGTAGGAAGCCAAAGATCTCAAAGACTCTGGAAAGAAAATTAGTGAGAGATGCATCTAAAGACCCCACAACAACCGCCAAGACACCAGTGAATGACTTAGTCAAGCAGGGAATTGTAGTCTCAAGGAAGATTATCACTCGAACCATGTACAGGAATGGACTGGGAGGTTGCAGAGCAAGAAAAACTTCTGCAGAAGAGACAGATGGAAGTATGTTACTAACAACCTGAAGAAAGATTAAGCATACTGGAAGCGTGTCCTTTGGTCAGATGAGATGAAACTAGAGCTCTTTGGCCACAGAGACACTGCTTACACTTGGGGAAAGAAGTGAGAGGCCTACAACCAAAGAACACTGTCCCCACAGTGAAACACGGTGGTGGGAGTATTAGGCTGTGGGGATGCTTCATTGCATCTTTAACTGGGAATCTCATCAAGGTGGAAGGAATCATGAAGGAAAAAGGATATGTCAAGATTTTTGATAAAAAAAACCCCAAAACTCAAGCAGTCAGTTTGGGTGGTCACTTTATCTTGCAACACGACAACGACCCAAAACACACATCGCTCCTGGGGAAGAACTAGACTGAAAAGACAAAAGTGAATATTATTGACTGGCCTACACAAAACCCTGACTTGGATCCTACTGAAAATCTGTGGGGTGAACGGAGGACCAAGTTCTATGGCAGAAGACCATCGAATCTGGAGGAGCTTGAGAGATTCACCAAAGAAGAACGGGCTGGGATCGCTCAGGAGACGTGTGAGAAACCACAACAAATGACTGCAGGTTGTTATCCAGCAAAAAAGGATTCACATTTGACTTTTTACATCGACTGGCCTAATAATTTTGACCCCGAAAGTTTTTGGTTTTTGTGAAATATTTTTGTTTTTGTGTGAAAAGTAAAATAACGTAAGCATCCAAAATGAGACTAGGATGTTTGGAAAAGCTGTGTTAAAAATGGCCTGCTCTGTTTATCAGCACTAAGAAATAGGGGAGGCTAATAACTCTGTCCTCATCTGTATCTATTGGTTATTAATCGTTTTGGCCAATTTGTACAATGCAACTGTTCCAAATGAGCATGTTCACTCTGGTCACCTTGGACAGATGTGGAAAAGTGAAAAAAAAAGAAAAGAAAGTGCAACAATATATGAATTTAACTGATAATACAGCCAGTTTACAGTGCTGTGTTAGTATATTTTTTGCAACACTTTAGAACAATCTTACACATCATCGCCCATTAACTGTAAACTGTTCTTTAGTTGATCAGTATATGTCACACTCCATAATGGACTAAAACTATGCAAATTCACCATATCAACCTCCACTTTCAAAAAAGTTGATCATAAACTCAAACATGTAGTGTAGTAACAGCAGACAGCAGTGTAAAAACAAAACAAAAAGTGCAGGAAACAAATCACATTACAGCAGTATTTTCCCTCAGTAATTCATCTCTGCATAGATTTCATTTAAGACACACACAGGTGAGAACTTAGAACAGTACTATGAAGGGGAGAGAGAAGATGTACTTTGATTCGGTGATGCCTCCAGCTGTGGGCTTCTCCTGGTGCGTGGGTGTGGAGTAATCAGTAGAGAGCTCGGGGTGTTCAGCAGTCATTCAAGGCTCTCACAGAGGCACTTATAATGGAAAAAAAAAAGAAATGATTAGTATGTGGTCACCTGCCACACAGGAAATCAGGATTAGCATTGGTAACAAATAAAAAGCTGACTTCAACTGAAATTTTGACAAGTGTAGCTGCATTTGCTGGAATTTAATAGCTTCCACTTAATCTGTCAATTGGAATTCATTCCACAGTTTCAATTAGTGCATTACAGCAGCAGGAATATTTTGCCAATCCGCTTCCACTGTCATCACTTCTTTGTTCACCAAAGGCAGTTTCTCATTTTAAAACCAAGCTGACATAAGAAGAAAAATGTCAGCCATGCCGCTGACATTAGTACCAATTTGTGCTTTTTTTTTTTTTTTAGACCAGACAAACTGAAAGAACCTTACTATTCTTACAAATCCACATAACATAACAATTAATTTCAGAGTGCAATGTGACCTTAAAAACAGGCCTCAGGGAAAGCTCCGTGCCTACCCAGTGAGGTGGTACTGTATCGCGTCCGCTGCAGAGTGGCGTAGCCCGGCTTGTCCGCCAGCAGGACGTGGTGGGCTTGAGGCATCGTGACTTCTCCGTTCCTCTGCAGGGAGGCGCACCTGCGAAATGTCAAATCTAGTTTTGTCTGGATGTTGCTGGAGCTGTGAGCGCGTTTGATGTCGACAGGGTCATGACTTCCAGTCTTTCCGTTGACCAGCTGGACTTTGCAGTTATGGCCATCGCAGTTGGGCCCACCAGTGCCTTTCCTCTCTTCTAGTGCCGCAGCAGTCAGAGTCCCGTTAGAGAGGGACAGTTTGGCTAAATTGCTGCTCGCCAGCCTTCCCAGATCTTCATGGTCTTTCAGACGCTTCTCTTGCCCCTTGACTGGTGATCTTGGAATGTCTTTTTTCAAGAAACTGGGCTTAAAAAAAGAGAAGAGACTTTCTTGGCTCCGACCTTCTTGTCCTCTTTGCACCTTCCTGTCCTCAGGCTGAAGGACCATCTGTAACAAGTCTTTTTGTGCCCTGGGAGTCGCCCCTATCTGGACCTTGGATCTTCTCAGTGTAGAATCTCTGCTTGGGGGTGCGCTGTGGCTGAGCTGACCGCCTAGAATGGCCCCTCTCTGGAGCTGGAACTCCAGGGTCCTGCCCTGGTCTGGCCTCGCTCTCTTAGATGATCTCCTCCTCAGAGAATCATCATCTCGAGCTTTGACATCTTTGCTGCCATTACCACCTCCGTGGCCGATGTTTCTCTCTGCAAAAGTTCTGCTCTGTCCCTCTGGTATTTTGGGGGAGTAACAACTTTCAGAGCTGACTCTGTCTGTACAGCTGAGGCTGCTGCCGCTTGGTGAACTGCAGTCCTGTCCTGCTTCAAAGACTCTTCCCTGGGCATTTCTCTGTGGCGGGGTGGCCACCAGCGTGATGATGGGGTCTTTGGTACATCTTGGGCGTCGGCCGGACTCGAGATACTCAACCAGCTCTCCGGATTGAGTCTGGGCAGAGTGCTTGATGCGGTCTCTGGAACCAAAGGACCATCGCAGTGGGAGAACTTTGTTCAGGGTGTCCTTGGGCTTAGTTGGCGATCTCATGCTTACACTCCTGCCCTGGTACCCTCTGACAAACTGATTGGTTTCAGACCCATCTATAGGAAAAAGCATGAGACACAGTTTAAAAAAAAAACCTGACATGACGTGGATAGATTATTGTTAAACCAGAATGCAAAAAATACATACGCTTCCAAGGAGGAGGAGAGTTTAGGATGAGATATTTGTAAAAATCTGGCAAAATGGACCTAGCGTGCTCATTTCCAGCTTCATACTTTTCATTTGTTTCTACTAGAGTGCCTTTTATTGACTCACAATTCAAAATAGTCCTTATTTACAGTTGGGGAAAAAGTTATTTGTAGGTCTGCTGCCTTACACAAAAATGAACAATCTCTAACTTTTATGGTAGTTTCATTTTGATGGAGAGAGACCGAATATCAAAGAAAAATGCAGAAAAACACATCACATAAAAGTTATCAATTGATTTGCATGTCATTGAGTAAAATAAGTATTCGATAATCCAGCTAGAATTCTGACTCTCAGAGATTGTGGCTGTGTTAGATTGGTGTGTATAAAGCATACAGAATACATTTCTTCCATTCCAACCTCTCCACCACCGTGGGCAAGCCCAAAGAGCTGTCAAAGGATGTCAGGGCCGAGATTATAGACCTGCACGAGGTTGGAATGACATCAAGATCATCAGCAAGAATAACAATAAAATACGAACTCGAGACGAGAGATTGTTTTCTCCTTTTGTTAAGATGAGAGGGGAGTTAACCAAGCTTTCCATAGCTTATCATTGAGACTGGATACATTTGAATACAAGTTAAAAACTACTGTAACAATGTAGCACTGTAAACTATAGAATGCACCTCATCTTTTATTCTTAAAGGTTTTTTTTTGTCTTTTTGTATTTTATACAACATATGCAAACTACACACATCAGTCCAGATACCTACATGTTTCTACTGTTTTGGGGGGTTCATCTCTAAACACTGGCAACTCAGGAGACTCTGGGGCTTGTACGGCTCCCAGAGATCCCGGCACAGGTCCTCCTGACACCACACTGCCCCTCTTACTGCCCCCTGTCAGCCGGACCAGCCAGTGGTCAGAAGTGGACGAGCTTGTGGAACCTAAAGAGAGGAATGAAAACAGTTTGTTTTGTTGCACTCCAGTCCAATAATAAGCATGCACATTAAGAGAAAAAGGCCTGACCAACTACACCTCCACGAGAAGAAGCAATCCTGCATCGAGATGGCAACGTATCCGCGATCGTGGGGTTATTATCTATTTTCATCCATTAGGAAAAACAGACATTATGTACAAACTATGAAAAAGAGTGTCTCTGTGACTCACGTAAATAGAGACTGGCAGCAGGTCATCCTTTGTTGGCTATTAGATACAACACAAGATGTAGCAGTTTTTACCAGATAGTGAATCATAACAGATAATGAGGGTGTGAGGTGTAATGACACTCTCATGTTGCCTCCATTAGTTTTATATTATATAAATGAGGTGTAGCAGATTCCAGCCAACTAATAATAACAAGGCACTGTGCAGCATCTGAAAGGACTGACCTGTGACCGAGGAGCTGGCAGACCAGGGGGGGATAGTGTTTCTCCTCTGGTAGAAGAGGATGTAGGCTCCACGTGTGCACACCTCCGCCTCTGGAACTGGCTCAGTGCTGCTGTCATCATAACTGTACCACTGGCCGTCAACAGAGTTCCTACAATAGGCTGAAATTACAATGGAAAAAGGCGAGACCAACTTTACACGTTACTGATGTACCCAGGAGCTGCAGCTCATGTCAGTGTGGCATCATTTCTTTTGTGAGTCTTTCAGTAGTAAAAATGTCAAGGGGGATTCTGGAAGAATGCATAGAGAGATAGTTTAATGATGTAGGAAATGTTTTTCTCAAAAATAGAATTGCAAAGAATTTGAAAAGAATTTTGTGATCTATGGTAGATATTACGATTAAAACATAGAAGTCTCTGTATGCAAATGTTTGTATCCGTATGAATGGCCATAGTTTTCAGAAAACAGCCAATTCAGCATTGCGTTGCGCTAACTCTCACTCTGGTTCTTTAAGTACTTGCAGTTGTGGCGGCAACAAGCTCAACTTGGATTCCTGCTAGGCTCCGGCAAAAGGATGTCCCTTCAGTTATTTCTTTATTTGACTGATTAATGAGTGAGAAACTAAGTGGTACACAGATGGGTGTGTCTGTGGGAGTTTGTTCATAAACATACACAGGAAAATACACAATGCATGGGTAATTGGATCCTTAATTGTCTGTTCAGCTTTCTGTTAATACCCATGCTGTGGCTAATGACCAAGGCAGCTGATAGTATGAATGCTCTTCTGTCTTTGCCACAGGGTGTCCTGACTGGGCTTTTAAACAGAATGGGCTCTGAAATATTCTTGTAAACCACCATTTGAAATCTGGTATAATGTTCCTCCTTATGGGTCCTTGTTGAGACTGCGGATGGCTGAATCTCGACATTCTGGAACTGGTAGGAGATTTTTTTTTTTACTGTAATTGAACTTCCTTCTTCACTGCAGCTCATCTCTGGGAGCTTGTCAGAGATGAATGTAAGTCAATTGGGCGTAAGTCAGTTAAACTGTTTCTTCACGCAATTGATGCAATTCTGTTTTAAGAAAAGTCCTCTCAGTTAAATCCTTTGAGTTTCTATTTTTTTTTTTTTAAATCTATTGCTTATTTGCAGTCATTTAGTTGTGAGCAGAGGACCTGTTTAGGGTGGCATGAATCAGACTTACATCAATCACCATGTCAGCTGGCGTCTAATGATGGTGGTGGTCATGCTGTTTGTTTCTGCTTCTCCAAGAAGATCATTTTCGGGGCTTACAAAGTCAGTTTTTATTTTACGTGGCCCTTGTCGAGGTTAATTAAGATCCTTGGTGTCTACTTTTGTTTTGCTAAGAGTCACACTGATGTGCAAGTTTGTCCAGACGGAGCCATTAAGCATGCACTGAAGATCTTTTTCTGCGTGGGCGATGTTAGTGCTGTCATCTGCATATTGCAACTCCACGAGGGCTGTGTGGGAGAAATTGGTCTTGGCCTTGAAATCATTTTATTTCATCGCCTAGCTTGAGCTGGCGACCCATATATCATAAGGCTACTGCAGAAGCCTGAGTTCCATCTATCCCAGGGCTTTTGCTGCATGTCTTCCCCCACTCTCTCTCCCAGCTTTCCTGTTCACTCTAAAAAGTTCTGTCACAATAAATGTACCTTAAAGGGAAAAAAGGCTGCAGCCCTCTCTGGGCCTGAGGTAATTTAAGACAGACTGGGGTTGAGTGGAAAAGTGCTCTATGGTTTTAAAAATCTAAATTTGAAATTCTTTTTGGAAGTCATGACACATCCTCTGAGCAAAAGGGAAGAAGGACCGTGCAGCTTCTTTTCAGCTCATGGTTCAAAAGCCAATCACAATTCACTGGGTAACAAGTGAAAGCCCAATTTATACTGAACGATGTAGCTTATAGAAAGGTATAACTTATGGTGCAAAAACTACTTTTTCAGGGAAAGCCTTGCTTCTTTCAACAGATACTGTCAAACCATATTCTGTCTGCGTTACGCCATCATGACTGTAGAAAAACAGCTTGGGTGAGGGGTCTGGTGTGCATGTTCCTATCAAAACTTTTTAAAAATGTGTTGCTGGCATCAAAGTCAAAGTGAGCAAATGCACCAATTAGCCACAGCAATAAAACCTGGAGCTGGTACAGAGAAAGGTTTCTGGAATTTTCTTTTTTACTGATTTTCAGACTGACTTCATTTGCTACTGTCACTATCTTCTGAGTGCATGCCAGATTATTTTAAAACAGCCTCTGACAGCCCTCTGCTTAAAAAACTCCCAAAACATCCAGAGATCCCACCGACAATTACAGGCCCATTTCCAAACTTCCATTCATTTCTGAAATCCTTGAGAAAGCTGTGTAAGAACATATGGTAAGAACCTTGGTGTTATTTTTCACAAAAAATTTAATTTTGAATCTCACATCCCAAAGCTCGTTCAGTCTTGCTTCATTTGAAAAACAACACAAACATCAGACGTTTATTGACACCCAAATATATGGAACTTTAATTTTCTCTTGTCTTGATTATTGCAATTCAGATTTTACGTGAATCTCTGACCTCCCCAGCCTCTTCAACTGGTCGAGAAGGCAGCAGCTAGACTGCTAACAAGACTTTGCACGACCTAAAAAAGCCCCATGGTGACGTGGTGTAAGCAGTAAGAAGGTCCTGGGTTCAAATCCACCATCTGGCCGGGGCTTTTCCTCCCAATGCATGCACATCACATGCACTTAGCGAAATTAGCTTAACTGGCGATTCCAAATTGCTCATAGATGTGAATGGTTGGCTGCCCTATGACAAATTAGTGACCTATCCAGGATCCCCACCTCTTGCCCAGTGGCAGCTGGGATAGGCTCCAGCTCCAATAGGATAAGTGGAAAAAAATGGATGGATGGATAAAGCCCTACATGATCAGGCACCTGCATATACAGTGGGATGCAAAAGTTTGGGCAACCTTGTTAATAGTCATTATTTTCCTGTATAAATCGTTGGTTGTTACGATAAAAAATGTCAGTTAAATATATCATATAGGAGACACACACAGTGATATTTGAGAAGTGAAATGAAGTTTATTGGATTTACAGAAAGTGTGCAATAATTGTTTAAACAAAATCAGGCAGGTGCATAAATTTGGGCACTGCTGTCATTTTATTGACTCCAAAACCTTTAGAACTAATTATTGGAACTCAAATTGGCTTGGTAAGCTCAGTGACCCCTGACCTACATACACAGGTGAATC
>VVHJ01046976.1:0-14234 GCA_015107715.1 Tylochromis polylepis | reverse complement strand
TGTTATTTAAAAGAGGTAGTAGTTTATTTTATTGCTACTTGTAATTTATTGCAGTTTACTTTTATTTGCCTACAAAAGGTTTCAGGTGTGAAATAAACTGCAATGGAGTTTGAAAACAAAATATGGTGCGTGGTTGGAGGATGTGTTTGTGCCGGGGGTGCGAAGATTCTCTTGTAAAACCAAAGGGGGGCCTAGCAAAAAACGTTTGGGAACCACTGGGTTAGCATGTTTGCGGGAGGTCTAAGCAACTCGGCTTGGAGTGCCACGGTGACGCCGACACCATCGTGCCAGGTCCCAATACTCCGCTCGTTTCAAAAACATTCCCTGCACCTCTTCAGTCCATGTGTGTTTTTCTTTTGACGTCATTTGTTTTTGGGGTGGGAGAAACGTGCACAGCGGATGAAAACAATTCTATCATTATTTTTGATAAATTACACACCAATTGAGCCAACATATCCAGGAGGACATACACATAACAAAACTGAGCAAAGAACAAATAACTTTTGGTTCACTGGCATTTCCTTTAAGATAATCTTCTAATATTATAACTTCTTCCCAAAACGTTTTCAATGGTTGTTGGTGGGGATAATCAACGTTAAGATGTCTAAAGAAGCTACACGTCTTTGCCCCACCCCTTCACCTGAGGTTTGGTTGGGAGTCGTGTCATCCACGGCAGGGAAACTGTTTTATTGACGCATTTCTCATGGACCAGATCGCACAGTGTGCCCTCGTAACAGCAGTGGAGGTGGTCTGAACAGCACTCTGCCTGCAGATGGATTCAAGCAAAGAGCGTAAGAAACAGGTTCCCTAAGAGCAGCATTTTAAAATAATTTACATTTTTTAAAATTTCAAGTGACAGCAATCTGAAATTTTATTTTAAAATACTATTTTTCCGTGTAGAACATAAACGCCGAGTTTTATTCTTCCCAAAACAAAGTTTACAGTACAAAATATCCTGTAAATCTTTTATAAAATTCATATAAACATATACTGCCAATAATGTGCATAATGTTCAAGGTCATTCTATGAGACTGCATGTGGACAGAAAAAAAACCCCAAAACCCTGTGTCATCCTTGATCAGCATAATGCACACTCAGTTTTCAGCGAGAGCAGTTTATGGCTGAGAAACAGCCCCGAGTTCTTGAGCGCTCGCCTTATTCAAAGCTAGTTTCTAAAGCCCTGCAGTGTGTGAGCTGTTGAGTTTTGAAGTTTTCCAAATTAGCATTATGCCATTTCACACTTCAAAAAAAAAAAAAAATATTTTTTTTAAAAAAGATAAATATTTGACTGAAAAGGTAAAGGGGGGGGGGGTATTGTTTTGGAACTTCTCAGACAATCACAATACAACATTAAACACACGTTTGTGTTAGTTCAAGCAGTAGAGTCAATGTAGGTCAACCCAAGCAGTTGGCTGCTTGTGCAATAAGTGCAACAGTTGCGCGAGCTTGATTTCCATGTGACCCCACCTACTGCGACATTCAAAGCCATCTAATGACCGTTTTAAATGGATGGATACTCTTTTGGCCCACTCTTTACAGCATTGCTACAGCTCTGAAGGTCTTGACTATATTTCAGTTGGGTTGAGGTCTGCACTTTGACTGGGCCACTGCAACAACTTCAGTCTTTTCTTTTTTCCGCCATTCTGCTGTAGATTTGCTGGTGCACGATCCAGTTTGGACCACGCTTTGACTCTAGAGTACAATGCTGTGGCTGTGAAACAAACCCAAACCATCACCTCTCCACCACTGTGATGACGTTTGGTATGAGGTTTTAAGATTAGGGTTGATAAAGCATGTACTTAGGACTGGATCAGGTGACCCCTGAATCCTCCCTTATTTATGCTGCAACAGGCCTAGACTGCTGGGCACGTCCCATGATTGTCGATGATGTTATTATTAATCTCTGGCTTTCTTCCACAGAGTATCTTTTGTCCCATCTTCCTCCCCTCACACCCAACCGGTTGTGGCAGATTGCTGCCCCTCCCTGAGCCTGATTCTGCCAGAAGTTACTTTCCTGTTCAAAGGGAATTTCTTTTTTCCCCCCCTTTCCCACTGTTACCAAGTGCTTGCTCATAAGGGTCATCCAATTTTGGGGGCTTCTTTGAGTCACTGTAGGGTCTTAACCATATAACATACAGTGCCCCAAGGTGCTGTCATTTGGACAGATTAAACCAAAGTGGAGAAACATTTTTATCAATGTAACTTTATTTATACAGTGCCAACAAACATTTTTCTGCAACTCTTGTGGATTATTCACATGCAACTTTGCAAACCTAAGCTGTGCTGCCATGACAAGGCACTTTTTCCTGACACTTGCAAACACGTCATACCTGTTTTTATTGTTTAGTTTATTTATTTATTTATTTTTTTAAATGTACTGTCACAAACTTTAACATGCTGAGGTATGTAGAGTCTGAGATTCATATCTTGGGTTTTTTGCAGTTTGAGCATTGGATGGTCTGATCTCACGGTAAATTTGCTGGGATCTCCACTCCTGGGAAGACTGGCAACTGTATCCAATGTTTTCCACTTGTGAATTATCTCACTGTAGAATGATGGACTTCAGACTGACTGGAAATGGCTTTATAGCCTTCCCTAGATTGATGGGCAACAACAACTGCTCCTCTGAGATCATTACTGGCATCTTCCCTCTTCAGCACTGTGTTAAACACACAAATGCTTCAGACCAGCAAACTTTTATAGGAGTCGCTCACACTCACTGATGATCAGTGAATCAAGTGTATTTGATTAGCAGTACCTGACTGCTGTCCCATCCTCTTAATTCTTATGGAAGCATGATAGTGTACTTGGTTATAGTCATCTGAAAAACTGATTAATATCCAACTCAGAAAGACACAGCAGTGACGGGTAACTCACATGTGGCAGTGGGCAGCATCCGTATCCCCCCTCAGTATTCTTGCAGCAGGTGTTTTGGTCCTGACACATGCCTCCATCAGGACAGACCAGCGCTGAGCTCAGACCCAGCAGGGCCAAACACAAGAGCCCCATCTGCAGAGTCTGAATACAGGGAGCAGAGGACAGGGCTGTGAGCGAGTTATACAAAACCTTATGGTGATTTCTGGGTTATTCTGGCTGTGAGTGAGGAGGAGGAAAACAAAGAGAAGCATGTGCAGCAGCTCCAAAAGAATTTCAACTGATAAACTGGATTTCGCCACTAAACAAACCCAGATCCTTCTAAGATTGACGGCCCCTTCATAGCTGTTCAGCTCTCATATCATAAGCACTTTATGTCCTAAAGAGCAGCACTATAAATGGCAAGTCACAAGTTCAACATTCAATTACTGGCTTTTGCAAAAACTCAGGCTGAAAGTGACCCATGTCCATTGTTTTTTTGTTGGCCGCTAGAGGCATTAATGGCCTTTTAGTTAAAGTAGAAAGAACAGAACAACAGACTTAACCGATTACTGAATATGTAATGAAAAAAAAAAACGATTAAGTGCCAATTTAAGCCAATTTTCCTCTGGACTATTGGGATACAGCAGTGACTTTTTGTCCCAGTTAAACTAAACTCATTGGACATTCCTGCCGGCTCATGTCACAAGTTTGTCATTAAATTTCATTGCTATACATTTTACAGGCAGTGAATTTAGGTTTCATCTATCCAGATTTTAAAAAAAAAGAAAAAAGTTTTGCATACTATGAAGGTGGTTCACTTCTTCCTGGAGTACATAGTCATGATATTATTATCTGCTCCAGAGCCGGGTGGATTCCACATTAGAGAACAGGTATGAAATCACCGCCTACAGACCGATTAAGTCTTCAGAAAAATCGCGTCACCGTTCCTGGAAGAGCTCTTGTTCATCTTTGTTTTTCTCAAATGAAGCATCAGGAATGGATACAGATTTTTAGATGCAACTTTAGTTTGTGATGCACATTTTGTTTGTTTTTAATAATACCTTTTGGCTCCAATGCAAAAATTAATCTCCATATGGCGATCCAGCCTTGGCCTGCTTGTGCTACATTCAAATAACTGAAGTTAGGACTCATTGGTCCTTAAGTCTCACATTTTGACTGTTTGGACAGTTGGAGTTGTAACATCAGCTCACAGCAGACTAAAGCATAGGCTACGAGGAAATCACGAGAAAACAACACAGCCTGAAATGTCTCTTAAAAGTCTGTATGCTTCTGATAAGATGGTAATTCTGGGCTGAAACCACAAGTATTTCCTCATTAAGTATAATTTAATTGCATGAACAGTATACAGCAAGCCGTAGCATCTTTGGCAGGGATTTCAACCTCAGGGCCAGACAGTTGCAGTTTAAGGAGACGCTTTAATTTATAAGTGAAAGGTTTGTCTCATGCAGCCTTTTCAAAACGCAATTTTGTCAACAAGAAGCCTTCAAGTAGTCCAGACATAAACTTTAAATGTCATAAGAGCTTATAGTTGTAAAATGAGGCATTCTAATTAAGAGTTCAACTCAAGCCTGACAGCTCCTGGCAGTCTGAGACATTTCATAAAATATAAGCTTAGTTTAAAAGAAAAATACTGACTTGTTAGTACGTGGAAGAATAAAAACGTCTTCAGAGTTGGAAGATAACAGCTTGTGCCCGAAACTGCCTGAATATGAAAATGAAGCTTGTTTTTACAGTGCCGTCACTTGAGACCAAGTTCCAACAAATGCATTTTGCTGTAGTTAAGGACTTCTCATCTTTTGCAGACTCTGTGCCGAGTATGAGAAAGGGCTGTTCAAACTGAACACACGCGGCACGTTTAAAAATGGCATTTTTATGCTTCTGCTCAGAAAGTCAATTTTCAGTTTCATATTTTTCTACGAGGTTAACGTTAGTTGTTTTTTTTGCAAATCTCACTCTTTGGAAAGCGTCCATGTCAATTATTGATGGCATTCAGCTCCAGTGCCATATGAAACCTTTCAAACTTTATACACCTCAATACCCATTTAACTTCGTGAGCTCCTGTTCTACTAGAATCAGCTTTTTACATTGCATTATTTTAAGATTTTACATCATTGTATTTCTGATTGATTACTAAACAATATCAAATAAGGTTATTTTTTCATGTGCTGCAGTCTACTTTTCATTCAAGCTGATGCCATGGATATAAATAATGTCTTCCTCACCCTTTGTAATATACATGCAAATGTCAAAGATCCTATAGTCATGGTACTTTTATTCAGAGCAAGCATGTGGCTAGTGCTGCAAAAAAAAGGGGCGCAAGGATTAAAATGCAATGTTTCAAAAAGCTCAAAACACAAACCGTTTCTGCACAATTTGTCTCTCAGCCTGATCTCAAGATAGAGAGGCTGTCCCAGAATAAAATATTAATGTGCAATAGTCTCAGAGAGAAGAGAATGGGGGAGAAAAAAAAGACAGGAGGGGAAGACGAAAGATTAGGGACTGCTCAGGATGCTGACATTTGATAAGTGTCCTGGCTTATGTTAATTACTGTCATGTATAGATCCACTGTCTTAATCAGAGAGCAGATCTATAAGTAATGCGTTGCTGAAGTTATCTGATTAGTTCGTAATGTCAAATGTCTTTCAACACTGGACTGGTGTGCTGTTCATGGTATTTAGTTCAGGAGTAGAAGACATTAAATAAAATTTAAACATGTAATTCACTTTAGTTTCACCTGCCAGATTCTAACTTTTACCGCATCTTCACACTGGTTACAAACTGGAAAGCAGTCACGATGGCTCATAACCTCTGCTTGCATCTTACTGAATGCAGTTGGCTAAATCCCCAAAGATCAGTAAGGCTCAATGCCAACAAGAGCAGCAGCACAGGCCAGCTCACAACAGAAGTTACATAGTAATTTCTCAGTCTTTTCTAATTTCTACCAAGTTTCTTCAGGTTTAGAAAAACTGGAGTACCAGGTCATTATGGGAGTAGTGGACCAAAAATGTTTGTGTGGGTCAATGCTGTCACCGGAGCAGACAGGTGAAACCTCGGGCATTGCTCCACCCAATCATCATGTCTGTCACCTGAGTCAAGGTGTGAAAGGATGCAGTCCCTCTCCACTAGTTGTTCTAAAACTGGAGAAGCCTCTTGGACGAGAAATGAAATGTCTTCAAAACCTTAAGAAGTCCAGCTGCCTTCTTTTCCAGCTCTAAAGACTACCATGACCCAGATAACTGGGAACCTACACATACACACTTAACAAGTGGCACACGACGCCAAAGTGCAACACCACAACACCCAGAAATCTAACGTGGGAGGGCAAAATAAACCAAAAGCCACACAAACAGATCTGGTGCAAAGCAAATAAAGGCAGATAAGAAAAGGCTGCACCAACAGGGCAATAATGGAAGGTCTAGTTTCTTTGTAAACACAAGTTAAGCTCACATTCAATAGAAGATAAACATTACAGTCCTCGATTTTAAAAGCACGACTGCAACACTTCATAATGTGAAAGACCGTTAAGCTTCACCTGTGCGGCCATGTCAGTATATGGTAAAGCTCTCCGCCCACCTCTTTTTTTTAAATATACAAACTAAACCTTTACAAATCCAACACTGAGCCGATATATAAGGGGAAAAAACATTTACCATGTTTAGCACGAATCCTGAGCTGAGAGCAGGTAGAAAGTTTATTCGTTATCAGCACAAGGCACTTTTCTGCATACTCCTGAAAAACAACAGAACACTGTCAGTCGATGTTATTCTTTTAGGAAATACTGAATCATATTACAGGGGAAAAGAGGAGTGTAAAAATAACCTGCAACTTAAAATAAACGCCAGCTGAAAGGAGCGAGCTATCTAACGCTAGCTTTAATAATAAAAATACAAGTTAGCTTAGCAGGCTAGGCAGCTAAGAACAAAGCTAGCTGGTTTAAATGAAGTTAAGCGGATGTTTTCTTTTTTAAAATCCGCGTACGAAACGGAAACCATCCTCTTACCTCGTCTGAACGGTCACATACATGTACCGTTTGATGTAGCGTCTGCAACACCCAGAAAGCACAAAGCAAACACTGTCTGATAATACTTACATCACATGACGCCTGACACGTGACTCTTCAGGCTAGCGTTTCAAAGGGCCAGTACACTGCAGCGCTCCAGGGTTTGGACAAATATTTCAAACAGTGCATAAATTATGTGTGTGTGTGTGTGTGTGTGTGTGTGTGTGTGTGTACTTAATGAAGTTTCTATCAATAAGGAAGCTGAAACAATACTTCAGGACTTATGGAGAAGGGGTGGGATTAAATAACGTGCATACTACCCACCCCTAGGTGAGATAAATACATTAGAAGATTCAAAACATTATAGTTGTGCATTTTGCTTTATTTTGGTATATTTTTTAAAATCAAGGTGGAAAATTATTTTTTTATTTTTGTATTATCCTAATTTCATAATTAATTGATTTTATTTATTTTAAAAACACTTGGTTTTATAAATATTTTATACCTCAGGTTTACTTTATTCTTGTATCTTCTTGTCAAGTTTTTGCCTGCTTCCTGATTTACTTTGGTAGTCAGTTGTGTTTTGTGTCTTGTATTTAGATTTACTGTAATTGTATCTTTGGTCTTGAATAATTTCAGCTGTTGCTTTTCCTCCTCTTCCCTTGATTGCCCTCAGTATCCTTTGGTAGAGCATCTATTTGCCATCTCTGTTTGTTCTGCTACATACATCTTTCCAAGAGTTTGAGTTTGCTATTTTTCTTCATAGACTTTTGACCTAATTAGAGGCTAGTTTTGATGTGGTTTTCAAAATAAAATCCCAAACACAGACAGACTTTGGGAACAAATTTATTTCTATTTTGTCTCATGTACAGAAAGTTGAATCAATTTACAGTTTACAAACAACTGACCAGGTGAATGAAGCCGATGATTTACTGCACAGGATGAAGGCCTACAGCTCAGTCCTCTTGACGCTCTCAAGTACTATCAAAAACATCCAGCGCGGTAGGTTGCCAGATTTGAAGTTTCCTCTCAGGGATTCGGTGTCAAATCCTTCACCAAATCTGAGAAAACACTCCATATGCAAAACATAAACGAGCAAGAAAAGCCACGACTGCACAACTCAATACTTTCCATATCTGGTTAAAAAAAAAATAAAAGTACACTTACAGCAGTGGACACAACATTTCAGCAGGATTCGATTCATGGTTGTGCTGCTATTCTTCAGACTTTGAGTTACATCACATTTTCAGCTTGTTCCGTAGGCTACTGACACAGGCTTATGAACAGCAAGCGAATGGTACAAAGGACCAACATGTCAGCATGACTTTTATACAGCAGTTTTCCCTTCACAAGCAACCCACTACTCTGCAAAAACCACCAACAAAACAGCCATCAGCCTCTCTGAGTTCACAGTTGTTGAATAGGCAGTGGTGATGCTAGTAACAGCAGGAGCGTGTTGGTCAGTATGTTATCGTTGTAAACATTTACGACCGGAAGTGAATTTCGTTAGAACTGGATTAAGGGAAAAGTCAGTGTATCTTCATGAAGTTCATTTGGCAGCACAGTCCAATGCATCATTTTGTGCCAAACATCCTTGTTATTAATAATAGTTAAAAAAAATCATTAAAAACACCCTATTCTACATTTAACATGCACATTGTATACACATAAAATCTCATATAGATCATACCATTTACAGGTTTGGTGAAAAAAGAGGATAGATACAAGAAATTAAGATATCCAAGGACGTAATAGCCGCAAGAAAAGTTGTCTGTTTTGGCAGGCATGCTCCCCAGAGTGACGCGTGTTGCTGTTGTTGTTGTTGTTACCGCAATGCAGTGTGCTTATCAGTGCCTGCCGATCTTGACAGTGAGTTTAGGTGACCGCTGACTGCATTTTAAAAAGGGACCGGCATGCCTATCACTCGATCCTATGTGAAAGAAGGCACTTACAGGAGAGAAGTGGTTCAGGCTCTGTCTACAGGCAACCCCCGCTGATCTCAGTAGGATATTTCATAAGTAGTAAGTCTTCAAGTAAAAGCGGTGCCTCGGTTTGGACCTACGCTTGTTTCTTGGCATTTAGGGGTCGTCTACACAGCAGGAACTTGTAGGGGAGGGCTTTTGGTGCCTTCTGTTTATTTCATACATTCATATGCATGCAACCTTTCTATACCAAATGGTCTTTCAAATATCTGGGCATATATTTACACAAGATAAATGGGTCATTCCATATAAAATCAGCCAAATCTGAAAAAAAAAATAAAAAATTCCCACCTGACCCCCTCAGAAGCTTCCACGGCTTTTGTTCCCTCAAATTTAATGAGGCCATGCAAATTTTTACCTTCACTCTATAAATACTGACCAAGTTAAAGTCCCTCGAAGTACACAGGGTTTTACTTCAGTTTTTAACATCATAAATGTGAAAAAATACATTTACAATGTTAGAAACTGTGACCAAATCAATGTTACACCATCTCCAAGTGTCACAATCTAAAAGCCATAATGTTGCTTTTGATGAACACAGTTTTTACATAACCAACTCTAATAATTCACCAGAGAAAACTCCAAAAATGTGCATTTTTGAGTAAACTTTCAAGGATCATATTGCCCAATGCATGGGATAGGTGGCTGGTGAAAGTAAGGTACAGCATATGAAAGGTTCCCTTTTTTATCTACATCTTTATATCAGGTTCATCTTCCAGCTGCGATTCCTATACAATGATCTTTCAACACACCTGAATGTAGCCCACGGTTGTGGAATCAAGAAACGACATTGGTGCTCACATACTGTATTTAATCATTTGGATAAATCACATTTATCAAACAATTTTAGGTTCTAAAGAAGTTTTTCAAAATCTTTGAGGGTCTCCAGATTTTCTGTGGCCATTACTTTTGTTCAGCGCAAGTGTTCTCATATGCTGGCTTACACTCAGAGCATCCACTCGTCCTGAAATCCTCTGGGTCTATAAGATTTTTGGCTTTCGGTTGTGACAGAGTGGGTGTCAAGTTCAAGTTTTTAACAGAGCTTTAATGTGAATTAAATAGAGCTGAATTTTAAACCCCTCCTATGTATTTTGAGGGCTTATAACTCTGAAAATATCCACAGTATTAAGGTGAAACCTTACATTTCTTCATTATAGAATGAAGCTGTTGTAGAAAAAAAAAATCTGCTGATTCAAATGGGGTCAGGTGGGAGGCACTGATTGATTTCTACTGGAATGACCCAAATGCAAGTCTCTGCTGGCCAAAACTCTCAACAAGAGAAGAAAGGCAGAAATGCGTACTTTTGGCAAAATTGTACAGTAGATCACTGTGATATTACAGAGAAGATGGAGATGATGCTGAACAGTTCAAATCATTAATATTTGAGTAATTACAACACATGAACACAGTACAGGAGGAAGAGGAAATCAAGAACATCCCTGAAGGAGCAAAATGCAAGTCGCACGTTGGACTTCATAATATTTCTCTGTTCACAAGGGCTCAAGGACAAACTTTCACAACTTCTTCAGACAGGGAAGCTGTTTTGGAGTAGACGAGAAAAAAGAAGCTCACATCTTCTAGTGTCATTGTGAGCATTTGGGTAGAATTAGTCCAGGGAAAAAACCTAATTTGCCAAAAATTCCCATCAGTCTCATTAAAAAAAAAAAAAAGCCATCCACTTCCAAATACTCTGTAAGTATCACTCAATAAGTTATCAAATTATTAGCAAGTGCTCTATTCTTATATTTTGCTCTATAAAATGGCTATTTCCACAGTCAGTATGTGCAATGGCTCAGACCATGGTTCAGTGATAGGTGACAGGAGACGGGGTTCACAATAAACTGGACAGATTTCAACCTACAACTCAGTGGAAACCAGAGGGATTAACTGACAGTGAGGCTACGAGAGTAACTGGCAAACACAAAGGTCAAACAACAACCTGGATATGGATTGGTGAAGCAGTGGCTGTGCTTATTGTGACTTCCCTCTCGGTGATGTGAAAGACTCCCCTCTCACAAGGCTGTTATAGTTCCAGTGTTCATTCAAAAAGCTCACTTCCTGGGGTGGAAGACCATCAGAGGCCTGTCTTCAATCTTCTGCCAGGGGCTCTTCTTGTTCTCATCTTTGTCCTCGGAATCATCCTCTGGACTGGTCATGGAGTCGCGGCGGTTCTCGCTGTTGCTGCTGCGGCTGCTGTTCACGCGGCTGCGTCCTCTTCTAGGGATGGTGGATCCTCGGGAGGATGGGCCTTCGTCCAGAAGAGGGGTTAGGGAGTTCTCCTCAGGAGAGACGGGACGTCCCTCACTGCTGCTGGGCTCGCTGTGGTCAGGGTAGGCCAGCTTGGAGTAACTCTTCCCGCTGCTGCTGCTAACACCGTGGCCCTTCCGTCCTCCCGTTCCCCAGCGCTCATCTTTTCCCTTTCTATTTCCAGCCGATTTTCGCTCTTGGGCTTCCAGAGGCGGTTCCAGGTTGACATCCCGCGGAGTGCTGCTGGAGCCGCCTCCAAATCCACCACCGCCACTGAGGTCGTTCCCAACATCTATGTAGGAGTGGCGCACGTGAGCGTTAGCGCGACCATCAAGAGAGATGAACCACGCCCGCGGGTGTTGTTTAACTCCAAGTTCCAGCAGCTTCTTCTCCGTCAGAGCCTGCAGTTCCCCGTTCATTTGAGCCATGGTGGAATCGTTGAATAGCACTGGGATGGTCACAGGCCCCCCGGACGAGTCAGATGCCCAGCTTGGTTCCTCAGAGTCATCGCCTTGAGATCCTCCTTGCTGTTGCTGCTGCTGGCCTTGTTTCTGGGAGTGGTGGTGATGGTGCTGCTGGCCTCCTCCCATCTGTGTGCCATCTTTGTCTTGATCCTTCTGGTCCTTGCCATCTTTGCCAGAAAACTCAGACGGCAGGCGCATGTAGTGGGCGGGGATAACCAGGGTTGGCACCATGCTGCGGTACATGTTCTCCTTCATCTGGTCAATGGAGCTGCAGAAGATGATCTGACCTGGTTGGGTGTTGAGGGAAGTAGGTCGGGCAAGGCTGTCCGCTGCTGCTGCGGAATAATCTGGAGGCTTGTCGGACTGGCTTGGAACGTAGCCTTGGAAGCGAGGTGGGGACGGAGGATCGGAGGAGTACCCTCGATTGTCGTTGGCGTTGTGGTGTCTGTGATAGTCAGACTCCTTGTTGTCTTTGGGGCTGTAGTTCCGGTTGTAGTCGTCATGCAACAAAGGGCTGTCCAAGTTGTTGGTCTCTGTGGCACGTGTAACCTTCATGGGGAAGCTTTCACCCCGTTGGGAACCTGAAGCGTTTTTACCCTTTGCGTGTCGCAGCATGTGGGCTGGAACATGCTTAGTTAAATCCTCCCTTGAACTCTGGTAGTCTCGCGATGGCGACAAGTCAGATTTGTCATTGGAGGGGCCTGATTCGACATGGCCTCCACAGATCAGATTTAGGCGTGACGTGGATGTGCCCTGGTCTCTCTTAGCGCCATTTAGATTGGACGTGTGAGGTTTGCCTTGCTGTCGACGTGGTTTCAGACACTTCCGCCTGAAAGATAAACAAAAACGGAAAGTCAGAAGGATGCAAAACAGCTCCTAAAAAGTAGGAACTTAACACCGTAAAGCCACTTTTTAAGACGTTTATCATAAGCATGATCAGTACGTCACTAGGAAAAAATACTCTTATACACTATCTGACGCATGTCTTTTGCCCTCTGGTGGATTATTTGCACACTGCAGTCAATAATGATCCCTGAATTTGTTAAAGTTCTTTTTCAAATAAAATATGAATGCTTATTGTATACAACAAACTTTTAATTAATGAATATTTCATATGTTACTTTATAGTAAAAAAAAAAGAAATATCTCTATTAGAGTGTCTTTGCATAATTCACTGCTCAAAATAAGCTTTCTTCGAACCTTAATTAAGCCCTCATTTAAAACAAGCTGTTTTAGCCCGTCTTCTGGTATGCCATTTTTCTTATAATTGCCTGCCCCTTGTAAACAGCAGGTGGGTGTGGTCCTAATATTAAAAAAAAGGCTTTACAGGACTAAAATAAAGCCACATTTGTTACTATGAATAGAAACCTAAAAGTGAGACCTGGACCTATGCTCCTCACACCTGCAGTAGTAGAGCAGCACGCAGAGAAGGATGAGCACCAGCAGGGCCAGCGATCCCAGGATGGAGAGCAGGAACAGGGTGTGGTAGGTGGTGATATCCCTCAAGCCTGGATGAGACAAACCTAAACCTGCAAAACATCATTGCAAGAAGTTAACTTAGATTCATTCATAGCATGTCAGCTCCGCTGTATACTGCCCCAACAACTGCTAGTTTGTCTGTAAAGTGAGCAAGGAGGAAATAATTTGATTTACACTGATTGACACAGTTTTGTTACATTGATACATCCCATCTCCACATTTAAACATTAACTTCAAGCACCCGTCTGTAAGGTGACCTGTCTACCTCTTTTGGTTCTGATGATTTCTAACATCATTTTTATGTTATCAGCCCTGCTTGATAGTTAACTGCTGCCAGTGCAACCCTCAGCTTCCTGAAAGGCTGATGGGGTATTGGGACATTTGTGGTCCTCAGAGGAAGCCTGTTGACTTATCTCCTGACTTTTACTCACATGCAACTTAATTATTCTATCTATCTATGCCTATATTGTGCAACTCACTCTCATTTGGCTCTTGACAGAGGCGGTCACATCTTTCTCCCTCTCCCTTCCCTTATCTTCCCTGCTTGGCCTCTCATGTCTCGTCTGGTCTTTCTGTCTCTCTCTAACCTAAGAGAGTCTCTCAGTCTCGTTCTCTAAAACCTAAAGAACAACCATGAATTTGATCAACGGGCCACTAACTGCAATTGACACCCTCTTTTCGACAAGAAGCTTGGGTTCGGGAGAACCACAGTGTCCTGGAGGGACGGTCCCTGCCGGATACACGATGGACGGGTGGCAGAAGTGGCGCGTCGTGTGCCTGGCGGGACTGTCAATCGAGGACATTGAAGACATCTACCTATTCGGAACCGTGATAACAGGGTTCTTGCTGTTCGGAGTTGGCTCGGCCCTGGCTTGTCAAAGATTAAAGAAAGTGGTTACGGCTGTTCAAAGCCCCACAAAGCTGCCCGCTATGATTGATGCGGTGGGAAGATCCGTGGGCACTCAGACTGTGCTCCTTGAGCGCAAAATGGATAACATCTTGGAGAAACTCACGGCCCTTCAACGGGAAATTGAGAAACCTGGTGACCAGTGATGGACATTATAGATCAGCTGTCAAATTAAATGCAGCCTGTTCGCACTAAATTCAAACAATGCACCATTTTTTCATTCGGTTCCCACCATTGGCGCCAGATGAAGCCCAAGGCTGAAGCTGACGTGGATAACA
>VVHJ01046970.1:0-20377 GCA_015107715.1 Tylochromis polylepis | reverse complement strand
AATGGTAAAAAAAAAAGGGGGGGGGGGGGGATTACATTAGTTTTACATTCAGGGTAAGAGTTTTTCCAGACTGAGTCACCCCAGAAAATTATGGTAAAATTCAGCCAGTAAAGCCAAATGTGTTGATGCTGTTTACTATCAATCAGATGAAAAGTAAGTAAATTTCACTATCTTGCCATTATCTCTATTATGATGTAAATATGAGGCTTAACACAGTGTAGCTTGTCAAAAGCTATAATAAAATAAATTTAAAGCTTACTCAATAGAAGCTTTGCTGAACTCTATATCCTTTGTGTCAAATTCGTAAATGACTTTTTGTATTTATTTATTTTTTTCATGTGATAACTATTTATTTTACATGTCTTCAAGCTTCATTTTAAATGAACTGAAACGCTCACCTCTTTGCTACTTGTTGAGATGGGAGCTGATCTTTTCTTTTCTGATGATGTTTGCGTAGGGAATCTGAAAGGCAAAAAAAAGACAAAAAGTTAGATTCATCTTCAAGAAATACATTTAACAATGAAAAAGGTTCTCTAAAGTAAACTTTAATATTATGATTTTAACATTGGTGGAAATATGGAAATCCAAAACTCTTGCCAAGCTGGTGAAAGTAAAATTCTATCACACAGCAACACAAATTAAACATTTTTGGGAGTTCATTTGCATGTCTGTGTGAAATTAATGTGTCATTACTCTCAGACAGATCCATCTGCTGGTTCTAGACACATTTGTCAATTGTTTACGTGAGTATGTGCATTTGGTGTGCACATACAGGCTTATAAATTAGCTTGAACCCATATTCATAATCGCCTGCCTTTGTGATTACATGAATGCAGCATGTTCTTGTATGCGTTTTGGTGCACGCCTTGCCACTGTGTGCACACAAGCGTGTACAGTGGTGGCATGTGTCAGAAAGCAAAGACAAACAGCGTCTGTCAGCCTGTCTGCCAGCTGCTCCAGTGATTGATGTCGACGGAAACACTCAGATGGCTGCAAAGGAACTTCTCACCCGTGAAAGACAAACTAGATGATTGGCTCTGTCTTCTGATGGACAAATAAGCAAATGCACGTGTCTGGTTGAGTCCTAGTGATGGCTTCATTTATTCATTGTTTAATTTTTGTTTTTGTTTTAACCCCTGGCTAGGATTTCCCAAGTATGCATACAATCTCTAGCAGTAGTCAGAGAATTGACTGGCACATTTCCTCATCAGTTTTTTTGTTTTTTCTTTTTTGTTTCTGTTGAAGTCATGTCATTGTATTTTAGTAAGTACTGCGTAATTAGTCTTAATTATATTCTTTCTCGGAATCCTTGCATACATTTTTTAAGGCAATCATGAAGATTTTCTTTTAATTTGTGTATCTAAAAAAGGGTGTTTAATTTGTCATTTAAAAGCATATTTCCATCAGTGTTAAGCACTACCATTAGCAGTCTTACCATCTGTAACTGTTGGACCATCTCCTCTCTGTAGGCGAGCTCTCGTTTCATCTGATCTTGAAAATTGTCTGAAATTAGCGTACAACAAAAACGAACCTTGATTAGCTGGCGCTTATTGTCATTTTGGAAAATTATTAGGTGGAGTGATAAAGACAGCTGATGACAGAAAAGGGTTGAGCAAAAAAATTGGGGGAAAAGAAAAAATGAAAGGTAAGAATGGGGATAAAGGTAAAGATGTAAGGGACCGTAAGAAAGACAGAAAAGGAGAAGTTGCCCTTCAGAGTATGGAAACTAAAAGGAAATCAGGCTAAGGGGGAAAAAACTGACTTACGGAAGACAGGAAATGGTGAGGTGCCCTTCAGAGCGTGAAACTCTTGCTCCAGTCTCCTCCTGAAGTCGATCTGTTCCAGCAGAACCTTCTGGAGCTCCTCTACAGAAGGACAGGAGAGAGCAGAAGAAAGCAGAAGGAAAATATGAGAGGGGTTGCATTAAAATATACTCTCACAATCTCACTAATGTCCATGCTAATATTTAGTATAGATTACTAGTTTTCTGTGGTCCTTACCTTTCTCCATGCTCTCAACATCCTTTTTCAGCTGCACAGGAGAAGCAGCACCCTGGCTTTGATCGCCTGAAAACATGAAGAGACTTAATTTCAAACTTTGAAATGAATTGTTAATTAAACTGGCATTTGATCCATGAATAGACAGTGAGTACAAAACAAACAAAAATGGACATCTTGAAATCAGTTATTCAAAAGCAACTGAAAAAGCTACAAATGCAAGTAAAGTTCAGTGAAAGCATCACGCATCATTTGATTGCACAAAGGAGGTCCGGTCTATTTATTAGATCAGGATAAGGATGAGAACAGAAGGTGCACGGTGAAACCCAACAGGAAAAGCAACAGACTGGATGGCAAAAGTGTGAGGAAAAATGAGGAGAAACAATGCCCATAAACACTTCATAAATCAGTATGAATAACAAAGAAAAAATAGAAAAATACAATAAAATTTGCTGATCAAAAGACTGATCAAAAAGAGAGTGATAGCCCTTCAGAAACTAAAAGAATAAGTCCGCTGACTTTGTGTGGAGAAAGCCAATCAAGCCAACATGGACACACTGAGCATAAAGTGAAGTATCGAAAAAACAGTTTAACTGCAGTCTCCATTATTTGGACAGAACTACTTTGTTTTAATTTTGTCATGGACTAATTTAGTTCCCCCCCTTGTATGCATCACGTCTTAAGTTATGAATTTTCTCCCGTCAGCTGTAAGTGAAGCATTGCAATTCATGTTCTGGCCTCTAGGTGTCAGTACAAGTTCATGGAAACTATTTATAATGACCGGAGACTATGACGAGCTTTACTGTTTTTGCCTCTTATTGTAATATCATTCTTCGGATTGCTGTCCTATCCAGTCAGAGAAATTTGAGTCAATCATCTGGTGGCTGTTAAAGTTGAAGTAGGGTGGAGATGTGGAAGGTTCTGATTTTGCTCAAAATGTTAAGTGTTTTTGACCAATACAAGTGGTTCCTGTAAACTGAAACAAGATTTAAAAGCCATAAATATGGTTAAAAAAATGCATTCTCACAGTTAAAAATGTGAATGTTTTATATGATATATGTTTTATCTGTTTTGTCTTTTTTAACCTGCTGGAGGATAAATCTACTTGTTGCTTTAAAAGTCTGCCATCCTCAGAACAAATATCTCCATAACATGCTGTGTTTTTTGCTTCAGATTTCCAGTGTCTGTCATGGTAAGCATGCATATGTGTGTTTGAGCTAATGTCTGAATTGTGACAATGAGGCATTGAATGCCTTAATGGAGCAAGTGAGCACCCTCGATATGTGTATTCTCCTCCAGTCATTTCATGTCCTGGCTCCTTAAGCCTCCCTATGCTTCTCTCCCTCACTCTCACTCTCTCTCATTTAGAACAGAGAGAGCTCTCCTCTCTCTCCTCCTCTCTTCTCTCCTTTCCTCTCCTCTCTCTGTCTCATTTGACAAGCAAATTTGCAGACAGTGCCCGAGGATAACAACCTCGTTTGACAGTCAATTAACCGTGAATAGTCAAAGCCAAGGCGGTTTGCATTACATAAATGGAAAATTAGATTATTTTTTCTCCCTAGAAACAGAGGGAGAGTTTAAAGACAGTGGAGGGGGGTGGAGGGACTCAGAGGAATCAGGCCTTCTAATCACGTAGAGCTTCCCACCGCCCAGGGAGACGTTTGGCAATCAGGGGAAAGGTGGTCTCATTTAATTTGTTTCGTGTAATTTTTCGAAATACATTATACATTATGCACAGGGATCATTACGATGTGTGTGCGTGTAGGGGTTGAGGGAATGGGGGGTAGATATAAATGTTGGCACAGATGTCATAAAGCACTTTTAATGTCTTCCTGACAGATATAAAAAGGTAATAAGCTGTGATCTTTTTCAAACGGGAAAGGTTTTTTTGCGCTGAGAAAGGGGAAAAAAGGCAATTATGTCGGGGGCGATATGGGTCTGGGATGGAGATTTCCAGTACGGCTGCTTATCTCTGAGCTGATGTTTTCTTGTTGAACTATAACGGCCCCCCTAAGAGTAACAGCCCTAGCGACAACGCCACTAAAGAGAGGAGCCGTGGCAGAGCGGCGAAAGAAGCAGCTTTGCACTGCTGTTTCATCTTTGTGTGTATTTATATGAATCCCTTAACTTGCCATCTGAGAGGACATGGAGATGGAGATGGATAAAGTTAAAGAGTGAAAGGCTTTCCCTCACTAGCTGAACTGCTCTGAATGTCATTTGTGTAAGAAATCAGTGTCATTTTGTGAATAAAGTCATAAAGTGTCAGTTTTTAATCAGCATTTTAATGGTAAGTAGGTTTATTTCCTAATATAAATAATAATCAGTGTCATCAAACACCAAATATAAGCAGACAGTACCCATTCCATCCCAGTAATTATACTTTCAGTGTCTGATTCGCCAGTTTCAACTTTTGCCTTCAGTTCATTTGTTGTGTTCTGTCTGAATGCAGCTGTTTTGCAACCACTTACAAAAAAAGAATAAATACAAAAAAGTGAGTTTTTGTACCTGAGTTCTCCCTCCAGTAGTCCGGGGCCGACGTCTCAGTCTCTGGTACAAAGAAATTATTCTGTTCTTTTGTTTCATCTGAGAAAAGATGAGAGCGAAAGACAGGAAGACAGACAGGAAGAGAGATTCAGTAAGGGCCATTGGCTGAGCTGGTTATCCGGACACATGGAGATAACTAAGTGTACGCATGGTGTGTGTGTGTCTTTTTTGTGTGTATGCATTTGGGAGCTATGGTCGAGCGTACACATGTGTGTTTGTCAACGCACTGTGAGAAAACACAGAGAAGACATTTTCTTCGGGAAAAGGGTCAGAGTGGGAGATGAGAGGAGCAAATGAAACGTCACAGGAATATGAGCCTCACAGGAACACAGGGACACTATAAAACCACTCACTCAGACAATAAATGAAACAAAGATGCTATAATACAACAGACTTGGACATCTGATGAAGCAAATAGTAACAGTTTGCTGAAATAGATTGTGTAATGCTATTTGATGAAACAGTGTAAAAAACATTTGATGAAACCAAGAGATCGTAAAACAACTGCAGGGTGGAAGATGTAGTGTCCAACAAACCATGCAACCAATATAGTGATTTCTGGAGATTATATACGAAAGATTATTTGCTGTTGCAAATTTGATGGAGAAAAAAAAAGGATGATGTGTGAATGCAAACTGTCTGCTTTTTAAATTTGTGTCAGCAACTATTTTTAAGTTTCAAAACTAATGCATTTAATTAGATTTTTGCAATGACACGTTTTTGTGTTGTGGAGACTTTAAAATGAAAAACTGTTCCAAAAGATCAAAATGTTTGTCCTTACCGGAAATGCTGGAATTGTCTTTCGTTGCATATGCAGGAAGTCCTTCGTCTCTGTTTTTGTGAATCTGGAATTCAAATATAGTTGATAAATATTTAATTTACATGTTGCACAAGACAATAATTAAAATAAAAAATTGGAACATGCAATAAGGTAGGGCAGTCTGATTCTGATTACTAATAATACTAATACTAATAATAATTTAATATGCAATATACTGGAGACTATGCTTTCATCCTTCAAGTTTAAAATCTGAGATAAATCTGCAGTATGTTGCTCGATTGATAGTTTAACCATAAAAAAGATCCTTATAACTGAACCTCCACCTCCTCCTCCCTTTGGAAGTCTGGTTAACGTGGGAGTTGAGAGGTTAAAGATTAGAGTTGCCCTAACAAGCTGGGGTGACAGAGGGAGAACAAACACAATGTGGCCATTAAACAAACCACACCTGGGCCTATTAGCTAGTATCAGAGTGAGGTGACTGTTTTCATGTCTACAGGGAGAAACCAGCCTATCAATCTGCTTATGCAGATCACACCACTGCCTGACTGCAGCACCATTTAAATAATAATTAGCTAAAGTGGCCTGTGGGGATATTTACGTTTTTGTAAGCTGCGTCCTCCCGGTGAGGTGGGGTGGAGCTTGAGAGAGGTAAGCTAGCAGGAGGGGAGGCGGGTAGGCTGGGAGACTCCTGCTGGATCGGATCTGAGGAGGATCGAGGGGAAGTACCGGGATACATTGCGCCACTCCCTCTATCCTTCCCCCTATCCTCTCCAGCATTGTCACTCAGCGTAGAGAGGTACAGGTTGGTTTGAGTCTGTGGTGGCCTGTTTGTAAAGCTTCCCTCCTCTTCATCATCTTGCTTTGATGACTCCACATCCACTTCCCCCTCCTCCTCGCTCTCTGCTCCCTCCGGTTCCCCATCGCCTCCGCTTTCACTTCCATAGCTGCAACTGCTAGTTGGTGATAGCCGCGGGTGTTGGTCTGATCTGGTGACTACAAAGTCCTCATCCGTTGCTCCAGTGACTCCTCCGCCATTGCTGTGGAGCTTGGCAATGCTTTCTGCATCTTTGATGACAGGTCGGAAGGCAGAGCCATAGCTTGGCTTCCTTGACTGGAAAGTTGGGTTCTCCAGTAGTTTGAGCCAGCCCTCTGAAGTAACAGGGCGTGGGTCAGTGGTAACTGTTGTACACTCTGTGTCAAACAGCCCAGATTTGGGTGTGGTGGTCCCACCACTGGGAGTCATAGTTGCATTGATCCCATTTCCGTTTCCACTCACAGCTCCAGATTCACTGGGGTCTGAGAGATCCAGAAAGGCCTGCCTGAGTGAGGGGTTGTCTGTCAGGGAGGAGAGGGTGCTGGGCTGAGGATGGATGTAAGTGGGGACAGGGATTCCTCCTGCTGCTCTTGGCGGCCAAAACATGCAGAAAGGAGGATAAAAAGAGTCTTTTCGACCGGGCCATAAAAGACCAGACAATCCTGCCCCTTTCTGTCCAGCTGGCACATCACTGTCCTCTTTTTTCTGCTGGCAGAGGCCAAATGCTGGAAAGGGATAAGGGGAGGGGAAGAGTGATGTAGGAGGGAACTTCTGCAGCATGCCGAAACCTTTGCTTGGGACAGGAATGACAGGGTAACTACGTGGTGTCTTACGAGGAGACAGACTCCCTCCATCCAGATCGTCCTCATCTTCAAAGCGGGTTCTTTTCTGAGCACCCAGCTCAGGTCCCATCACATGAGGCACCACTGAACCCGAGAGACTTTTCATGGGACCCATAGCAGAACACTGGGCAGACGAGGGCAACGCTCTCTTTCGGCTGCCTCCATTGAACATAGCTTTGACATCTTCCCATGCATAAATTAACTCCTCTGGTGGGTGTTTGTCAGTGAGTTTGAGGTGTCGTCGCCAGGAGTTAAAGTTGGCAGCATCAGGCTGGGTATACTTGGCTTCTGGTGTTGAGCGGTGGGAATGGAAAATAAACTTATTTGGGGAGAAATACATGTTGCAGAAGGAACACTTGATGCATTTGGCCCTTGAACTGTTGTAGCGTGCAGGAATGAAGTTACCACGGCAACCCCAGGCGCACTCATGTGTTACATCGAAGGCAAAGTTGTCGGGCAGTTTTGGCGGTGTGTTCTCGCCGAGAAAGGACTTGCACAGACGCTCGGCTTCGCGCTTGGTGATCATGCCACAGCGTCGTGACGAGATGGGCATGGCGCCCGCCCTTCGGAGGATCTCCAGCTGAACCGGCGTGCACTGAACACAGGTGATGCCCAGTGCCACCCGACGATTATGAATCTCATTATAACTGTAGTTCTTGAGGAGTGTGTTGGAAATCTGCGCCAAGCAAAGTCTCTCTGTGTTATCTATGACCAGTGATACAATGGGAACGCCATACAGGAAGACCTGGCCAACCTGGTTGGGTTTGAGTGGTGAGGAGGAAGAAGAAGGAGAGGGTGACGATAAGGAAGAGGATGAAGAGTGGAGATGGGTGGGCCTGGGTGGAGTCAGGGGTTCCTGTTGGTAGGGGCCTGATGAGCTTGTCATTATGATATCAGTAGGGCTTGAAAGATGAGTCTTGTCCATGCTCGAATGAAAAGTAAAAAAACTTGAAAAGAAAGAAAGAAAGAAAAAAGTTCAGCATTTGTTAATTCATAAATAACCTTTTAAAACAGTTTACAAGCAGGTCTTTTCAACCTGTATTATCAGCAATATGAAATGGGTTTATAATTACCTAATATAGACTTCTACCAAATAAATATTCCTCAGAATAATAAATAACAGAGAAGAGGATAAGGAGAGGGAAGAGAATAAATAAAAAATCATAATGAAATGTAAGATTTTGAATTAAATGTATCTGCTTACGCTTTAAAAGTCAGGATTTTTTTTAGAAAGCAAATAATTAATTTAGAAATATTGTAACACCACAACTAAATGCTTATTTTAATATTTTAATCTATTTTAATTTTATCTATTTTTGCAATTTCATAGGGTGCACAGAAAATGAAGCCGAATTGTGCAGATAGAATATTATTGCTGTTACTTGTTTTGGGTGACAACAAATAGAATTTTTTTTAATGCTTAGGAGGTATATCTTCATGTGGCTCCTGTGAATTTTTGAATTATCAAATGGGAAAGTGATTCATAACTCTAATGTGTGTTAGCCTGCAGGAGCTTTCATAGGCAATAAACTAAAAAAGGAAGATGAGAAAACACTTTTTCATAAGCACTGCTGTGAAGTGTACTTTGAAAAAAAAAAGAATAAAAAATTATTTAAAATAAAAAAATTAAATACCACCAATAGCACATACAGGATTTTAATAAGGCTGCATACAGTTATTATTATTATTTCTGTACCATTCATACGTTTTTGCTTTAACTATGATGCCAATCTTATTGCCTTTAATAGGGCTGTGGCACTTCAGATGTCCCATTCGTGCGTTACTTCATATACTTTTTATTGTGTTTATTTTAATATACCCTACATTTTTGCATATATTTTAAGTATGATAATGATAATGACTGAATATAATGAATAGTGTAAAATAAGAGATTTATATGAGCTTCTTGAGAATAAAATGTATTGTTTTGTAAATGTACTATAAATGTATTGTTTTTACTTTTTTTTTTTTTAGAAACAGCACATTTACATGTCAGAAATTTCCATAATCCACTTACAGCGCATCTATTTTATATTGGTTCTGCATTCACACACATTTCTGATATATTTAAAAAACAAACAAAAAAACAGTACAGTATTTCACGAAATTTTAAATTAAAGAGATCCATTGCTAAGAAATTACAATTCATTTATACATTCTAAGAAATGAAACAATTAGATGCGTATTACAGAAAAAGCACACTGGGCCCAAGAATGTAAAACAACAGCGGGTTTTCTTCTTCTTCTATTTGATTTTACTACTCATAGGTACGCATAAAGACTATACGCAGCACTCCGTATATCAAAACTTTAACTCAAGAATTCAGTCCGTCTTTAATTTTTATAATATTAAAATTTTACTTTACATATTTTTCTTGCTTATGCTGTTTTTTTTTGCCCTTTTTTCTCCAAAAACACATATGCTTCCACTAAAGTTTTCACAAGTGGGTTTCACATTTAACTTAGAGAGTTAAACAGTAGAACAATATGAAAACAACAGCAACAACAAAATAATAATAATAATAATAATAACAATAATAATAATAATAATAATAATAATATTGCAAAGAAATCTAAAGGACTGTGAGTTCATACATGCATCTCATTTCTTAATCATTTTTACAAGCCTGTTCTCTGTCCCACTGTTCATGCAACACAAATCAATAACAGTCTACACTTTTATAACACTTTAACCAGAGTAAGATCGGGAATGATCAGCAGTCCTTACCTTCGACTTCTGGGGAAAATCCCAAAACGCGTCAAAAAGATCCCCGTCACGAGAGAAATCGATTTATCCTGCGCAGCGTTAAAAGACTCATTTTATCACGTAAAAAACAAACAAACAAGAAACCTGAATTGTATCCGGGAAACACGTGGAAGCGGCACCGGCTATTTTTTATTTATTTACTTTTTAACTGTAGAGAGAACCTGCTCATGAGATGTGAGTAAACTGCGGCGCTCGCGCGGGCTTTATTCCCTTTTCTGAGACACCTCGCGCAGTCCTAATCCCCCCTCCTCTCTCTCTCGCTCTCTCTCTCACTCTCGCTCTCTCTCACTCGGCAGCACACCTGCCTCGAGTTTGATTGGCGTGTGGCGCGAGCTCAGCCCACCATCCAGGACAGACACCCGCACACCTTCACGCGCGCACACAGACCTCCCACCTCCCTCCTTCCCTCACTGCGCCGCTCTGTCCAAGTGAACGGCTAAAATGACGTCTCCCTAACTGTCAGCGAAACGCTGGAAAACTCAAATTAACGCCACAGAGGTCCGGGGTAACATACGCTCGACCCTGGAATACGTCCAGAGCGCGCGCCTTCAAACTTTAAACAGCCAGCTACCCTAAAAAGACAAACCCAGGATTTAAGAGGGGCATAATTTTAGCTATTTTACTCACCATATCCACGACCTAATGAATATTACTTTCAGCTCAAGTGGTTATTTCCACACAGATCCAGAACCAACCATAACTAGGGTACAAACTGTTGCCATCAGATGGTTGTCTGCTGCTGGTCCACGGGACGCACACCCCGAGTTGCAAATTAATTACCACCAAACTGATGTTAAAAGAGACTGCTGGCACCACACACGGTCAGCCGAAGAGACTTGCACTGGAAATGGGGCTTTTAAACACAGACATGGTGTGGAGTAAAACACTAGCCTGGCCGTGAAAAATAAAAGCTGAGACAGCAGACAGACTGGCAGGCAGACAGTCTGAGGATCAGAATAATATCTGTCAGCGCAGCTGATACCCACATTCAACGCTGAGCAGGATTTTGGAAATATGACTGTCTAAACATGTGCAAGTCGTATCCAGGACTTTTAAACGGCAGCAGGAAGTACACTGCAACCTATATCATATGTTGTAACCGAGGCTCAGCGATGCTCCCAGCTAACACACGATGCTATAAAAGGTGCAATTCACCTGATAAGGGCCCTTCAAAAATTTCAGCAGAGGGATCGGATAAGTGTTCCCGAAGGGGGCGGGGGGTGTCCAGAGTAGTTGTTACCAAGCCCTTACTCCAAGCTCCGAAGCAGGTGTTTTTGCAACTGCTGAATTACTCCTTCCACTAAAAATATGCAGGCAAATTACAGATGTGAAGCGAAGACCTAAATATGAAGTCCATAACCCAGATATTAGCGGCCTCTCATTTATCTGAAGTTATCCGAGAAACGATCTCGTTTAACTCTTCATGCGAGTGCACTCATGGGGAAGTCCTAGTTCCAAATACTGATCGTCCTTGTTAATTAAGACACGTTGATAACAAAGTTGCTCTCAGGACACATTCTTCTGTGGCTCGTCGTGGAGCAGGATGGAAACTTTAGGTAGGAAATAAGAAAGAGACCAGTCTCAGAAAGCAAACTGCACGCATGTTAAACATCAACACCGTTGTGTTTGTCTCTGAACTGAAAATTATAACTGAGGTATCGCTTTACAGTAAAATCGTCAACTTCTAAGGAAGATTTTAGCAGAATGTTTTTGAAAATAAATTATGCGTTTTATCCCCACTTTCATTATTATCTTAGCTGTCGGAATAAAGGTGAAATAAATAATTGCCACGGGGACAAAACAGGCAGGGATCTTTATTTCCTCCGTATTGCCTGGATAAATAAAACGCTTCCTCTAAAAAGCTGCAGTGCGGACTGATATTTGATTTTGTCTAAATTACACATAAAACGTTGTAACGTTCCACATATCTTAACATAGTCGAGACACATCCAGTCCCTAGATGCACACCATCAGATTCTTCATAAAAGTCATCAACACTGAAAGTTTTGGAAAGCCCGCTTTTAATTCAACTTCTTCCTTGCGAATTCCAAATTACGCATTCATCTGTCTGAGCAACTGTCAGCCTGGTTAAAAGGCTGCCGGATATTGAGATTGCCTGTAATTTATTCTCGCCCAATCTTTTCTCAATAGCATCTTGATAAACATGACAGAATCGCTTTTAGGCTCTGCCTTAAATCTGTGCGCGCGTGTGTGTGTCTGTGTGTGTGTGCGACACAGAGGAGAGCGAGAGCCCCATCTGCTCCTTTTCAAACCAATTTAGGATGTCACTGCGCGTGCTTTTGTCTCGCGGACGGACGCCACGGGAACACTCTGCAATGGGACAAGAGGTGGGTTGGGGTTGGTGGGGGGGTGGGGGCAAAGAGCGGAGCCACGCACGGGCAGCAGTTATAGTGCTTGGTGACGTCACAATAGAGGGGCGAGAGGAATAAAAGAGTGCAACAACCAGGTAAAGTAGGCCTACCTTCAAGAACTGATACCCAATCATGCTTCAGAAATGCGTTTTGGCAAACACTTACATAATACTCTATCCAGAACTGGCCTATTTAAAATAATAAAAATTACGCCAACTTTAAACATGATTATTTCTCTATGTTTACCACTTGGTTACTAAATATTTAAAATACGTTTCTGGCAATTTTCTGCCGAACTATGGCGAAGCCCATGTAGAATATGAAATAACTTTTATGTGTCCATGTGTTTGTTTTGAATTTGTCTCACTAATAATACGCAGATGTGTAAATTCCCCGTAAAACAATAAACAGCAATAAAGTAAGCTGAATGAATTGGGTTAACTTTCTTTCTCCCGGACAGAGATGTCTGTGACATGTTATCAAAATGCGAGCATGACTAAACCATGTGAAGCAGGAAAAGGCGTATTGGAATACAAAAGCGCTATTAGTCCCGTTGGAATAGATTTCACTTTTTTTTTCATAATGCATTAGTCGGTCGCCCTACTGAGAAATTAATCATGCGTTTAAAGAAAAAAAAAATGCTTGCGTGACCTCGGAGGGTCAAAGCTGGATGAAAAAAAAAAAGGAGAGCGAGTGCTGCACGTCCAAAAACATAATAAATTAAGAGCTACAACGCTAAGTGATCTTGAGACATTTAACATCAAATCTGTCAATAAGTGAAACACGCCCCGGGTGAGTGATTACCATGCTGAAACGCATCACCTCCTTTTTTCAAAAGGCACTGGATCAAGACTGAATTACCCCACAGCATCGATTTGATTTTCATTATTTTATTAGTAACCCTCATTCTCTTGAAACAGCTACACACATGCAACTTAAGAACAAGAACAAAAATGTGTTTGATAAACTTTAAAACTGCCATTCGGATCCATCCTACTTCAAGCTGTTCGAATGATGTATTTATTTATGTTTTTAAATGAGACAGCATATAAAACAAAACTGACATTTAACCACAAAATATATTCACGTTGGTTCTGTAACAACTCACCAGAGCTTATATTAATTTATTGCGGATTTAGAGGCAGATGTAGGCTACAATATGGCGCACACTCGTCCTGCACGCCCCAGTTTAAATCCTTACTTAATGCCGCGCGTCTTTTACTGAATGGGAGTCCTCAGTTCATCTGCAGTGAAGATTTACAGTCCATTACAATTAACACACATGTTAAATAAATACGAAAAATTAATTAAGATCAATACTATATTGACTTTTTTCCTCTATTTTTTTTGGCCAGTTTAAATAAATGACTAGAATGAAAGAATACCGAAACAGTGCTGGTCTATTTACAGCATTAGTGCTGCCCTGTCACAGCCTATTAGGTTACATTATTACACTGAATCTAAACGCCTATTTAAAGCCGGCGGTCAAAATCAGTTTTTCTTTCTACGTATTACACGATTTTTTTCTCTTTTCTTTGGGAATCTTAATGTTTCAAGTGCTCTCATATGTGGGTGTAAATCATCAACTCCAGGTGCCATCTGTTCTAATTTAGATTTTATTTGTCATGGTTCTATTTTTACACTGCTCCCGTATCAAGACTCAGCCCTGTGAGTGATGCTGTCCTCAGTTTGTTAGATGTGAGCTCGCCCGAGGCGCTTGTACCAATTAGCAGAACAGACCAACAACTAAAGGTTCCCATATTTCATCGAAGATCTGGAACATTAGCCAGTGAATTATTGAGAAATGATAATTGTGCCAAATTCACGTGACTTCACAGCAAATAATTTTTAATCAAGCAAAAAGGCACAATGTGCTTTTAAATCGTTTGGAAATAAGCGCATATACTTTCTCCATGGTTTGTTTTCACCCTTTCACCTTTTCCCCCCTTCTTTCCCCGTCTAACTTTAAATTCCTTCATCTGAGTATATTTGTGTGTGTGAAAGTTGGTCTGAGATAGAAATAAAACTTATTCTCAAAAAGATGTTAAATTTAGTGCAAATATTTAAGCAAAGGAGGTCCCAAAACACTATTTAATTTAGTGTGCCTATACTGTAGCTGTCTATGTCCTAGGAACATTAATCCTGACATGAATCTGCATAATTACACGGTCCTTGCAGGTCCAGATTCATTTCATGCAAATACAGGTGTAAGTAACCAATGCTGGGTTTTACCTGCTCCAGATATGTGCAGAGGCCCTCATTGTGTCCGAGTAGAGCCTATAACAAATTACCCTTGCACTGTTAATTTAATTAATTGAAGAAGTACAGACCCCCCCCCCCCCCACATACCTTCCTCTGAGACAGCAGTGTTCACATATACTCTATATATCCTTTCACAATATAATTCTTGCTGATTTGACTCCCCATATGAATATATGTTTATTTAAAAAGAGATTTTGTTTTATGAGAAATCGACCACTTCCTGTGTTAATTTGTTACGCTGCTCTTTGTGAGCTTTTATTCCGCTACTTGTGTGACCTAAGTTTTGAAGTATGTTTGTGGAAATCCCACCTGGAGTTCCTTCATTTAATATTTTATTAACTTACCAGCCTTATCAGTCTTTCCATGGTCATCTCAAGTTTCACCAGTGTTTAGTCCTTCAGAGCATTCACTGTGTGAACAGGTGCTTTAGGAAGGACTCAAAAAGGATACTGCACAATTTGGAGCTGTAGGAAGATACAGTTTTATTTACTGAATGACTCAGATCCATAATTAAAGGCTTGCTTGACTTTTAATGACCCCTGAACACAAGCAAACTCGTGTAAGTTATTTTAAGTGGAATGAGTAATGAGACGTTGACAGTGAACACTGAGCTGAAGCCAATTAGCTCTGCAGTGCAGGCAGACTGCTGGGCGCTACAGTGCGCTTTAAAGCCAAGCAGAGAGCCTGCAAGGTCAGAAGGCAGAAGGGGCTGTGTGTGTGTGTGTGTCCATCTTTGCAGGCTTGATGTTATCATTTTCTCGGTTTGTTGGACACATTTTTGCACAAGCTAGAGCACAATGGTACATGCACTTTCCACCAAAAGGATGACTTTAAGAGTTTGTTGACATGGGAAATGTATTTTATTGGCCGTTTAGCTGGTTTTATTTTTGTGGTCAAAGCTGCATTATCATAGCTTCATAATGGACTGGAGAAGTGGGACTGTTTTGATAAAAGTCTTTAGTACTCATGGGAAGCATTCATACCAATCTAAGCCGGGAAATCTATTAAAAACTTATGCTATAGAAAACTGTCTGCAGTAATGCAGTGCTCATAATACATTTTGTGGTTAACGAGCTAAAACATGTAAAACCACCGGTATTGTTCTTTAAATGTTTTATCTTCTGAATATAGCTCAGATTGATGCGGCGCAGGCTGCTTTTGAAACAGCAGCAAGTCAGTAGAACTAATGGTACATTTATATTGTTTGTGTGTGTTTATTAATATAATCCAGAAAGAGGATTTAGAAACACCCTTCCTGGGTGGATTGTTTTTACACTGGAACATTTGGGGGATTTTTCTCATGATGTTAAGCAGTGCAAGTTAAAAGTGGAAAAAAGAAAAGAGAAAAAAAGGAAGGAACAGTGACTTCACCCAGCTTCATTATCATGATTTTGTTCACACTCATGACAAATTTGTTTTATGATTCTTAGAGCTTACTATGTAAAGTTGCAATATTGTATGTCTTGTGTAACCCATAGATGTGTTAGATAATTATTATAACAGCATTATACAACTTAAATGATAAAAGTCTTTTGGATTAGATTTGTAAAAGGTGGAAAGGAAGCAGAGAGAGAGAGAGAGAGAGAGAGAGAGAGAGAGAGAGAGAGAGAGGTGAAGGTTTGATGTTTGTGTGTCAGGTTCAGATAAACCGAGCGAGTCCGGCTCAAACATGAAGGCAGAGGACACAATCACCTGACCCCGCCTCAAGTGTTCAGTCTGCTCGAAGGAGTGAACAGTCTCTGATTTTTATGGTACTTTCATTTTAACGGAGACACAAAACTGACCAAAAAATCCAGACAAAACACACGAAAGTTACAAACTGATCCTTACAACCAGCTAGAAAGCTGGCTCCCACGGATCACATGATCGCAGCTCATGACATGCATGAAGCACACCTGTCCACAGACTCTGTTTGTTGCACCGTGGGGGAGACCTGCACTAGGCTGAAGGGGATACAAGACCAGCAGCTGTTTCTGGAGCTCCATGCAGGATCTTCCCTCATGGGGTGAAGATGACCATGAGAAGGTGGTGGGAGGAGCTTGTTAATGATCTGAAGGCAGCTGGGACCGCTGCTAGTAACACACTACACTGTAATGGACTGAAATCTTCTAGAAGACATCGACTCGATCCACCGTGTTTGGAGGAAGAGAAACCCCGAGTATGACCCAATAAGGACCGTCCCCACAGTCAGGCACGGAGGGCCGATGGACGGGACCACATACCGTAAAACCTCGGACCAGAGCGCAGACTGAAGGTCGCGGATGGATCTTGTCTGAGCCAGTCTGCCGACCTCCACCCTACAGGAAGTCTGTAGAGGGAGCTGAAGCTTCGACAAACCTAAAAGATCTCGAGAGGTTCTGTACGGAGGTGGGCCAGACTCCTCGTCTTGAGATATGAGCCAGCCTGCTGACCAACTATAAGAAACGCCTTACAGCTGAGCAGCAATGAGGCTTTCTCCACCGAGGACAGACGCGTGCTTTTAACGCTAACGTTCTGTCTCTCCATTAAAATCAAACTTCCATAAAAATCTCAGACTGTTCACATCTGTGAGCAAATCTTTTCTGTATCTGAGTATCAGTGTATCCGAGTACTGGCGGTGAGTGGAGATCAAACCTGACACACAAACGGAGGAATCACGAGGACGATCAGATCCTGATTGGAGTACAGCCTGAGTCCGCAGACGTGAAGCTCGCGCGTTTCATTGTTTGAGCGCACGTCTGTGGACTGAAGCAGAACCAGAATAGCAGCCCACACACTTCATTTCCCACAATGCACCTGGAGCTCAGAACAGGAAGCAGCTGAACTTACGGGACGTGAATCGAACTCGAGACTGTCGGAGCTGGAGCTGCAGTCCTGAGGGTCAGAGGACGTGAGGTCAGAGTCAGACACAGGCTGAGAGTCATGTACAGGTGTGCTTGCTCTAAGCTCACCTGTCCTGCAGGTTTAACCTTCAGCGGCCTGATGCGTTATAGTCCCGCCTTCAGAAATCCTTGCTGCCTGGGCCCGTGATGAGCCTTTATTACTTCACACACGCGAGCCACAACCTGAGCTCAGCTGGTGTTAAATGCCTGTGGCTGCCTCACTATTACAGTAAAAGTGGGCGGAGACTCAATCAAGTAAAGACAGCATCAGTACCACCTCTGGCACCCTGAGCCACACTGGCGTGCCACCTCATCACTCAAACTTACACTGAATGTTGTCCATGTGCAGATTCAACACCCAGACATTTCAGGGCCTCATTTGATTTTCAGGCGTTAACGAGCGTGCGCTGCTCTCTCCCTTCATCAGCTGAGCTTTACACTGATTCTTTCCATCTGCAGGTTTTCCTGAGCTCACGCTGTGAGGAACCTCCCTCATCATTCACTCACGCGTCTGTTCAGTGCTTGTTACTGCAGAGCTGCTAGCTGACAGTACAAAGCACTGCAAGGCGGCTGTAGTTGTGATTTGTTGTTATATAAATAAAGCTGAATTGAACTGATCGGATGATTCCAGATGTTTCTGACACATCGCTCAGCTCCAGGTCGTCGGCCATGTTGGAGCCCTGGTCTCTAATCTGCTGACTGATTGGCTGATGATGTGAGGCTCGCACGTCATCGGCGCTTCCTGTTTGTTGAAACGATGCGTTTAAAAGCAGAAATTTGTTTGAACGGCTGAACTCTGACCTGCAGACACTTCCTGCAGGGCACGATCACCTGACTCTTTTTACTTCAACACCTAATCAAAAACACGGTAAACACGGTAAAAGCGGGCCGATGGATAAAGAAACACTAGCTGCGGCGAGTGATCAGCAGCTAATGGGGTTCTGGGAAAACGCCCTTGGTGGGTAAATCGCACCCTCCAAGGGCAGGCTGTTACCTCATCCTGGCTGGTTTCCACCTTCGGATTGCTCGCCGTCCTCTTCAGGTTGCTACTCAGACTGATGCTGACCGTGGCGTCCGACTTGGAGCGCTGATGCGTCCTCTTTGTCGGTGACAGGCTGTGATCTCCTCCCAAGGGCCCGGGGCCAACGGCGGGGGGCGCCGCGGGACAGAACGGCGTCAGGGTGAGGGGGTCCCTGCGGACCCGTGGCCCGGCGGGCTTCAGTTCGTCAGACAGGATGAGCTTCCTCAGCTTGGTTCCTCGGGAGTGGCGCTGCGTGGAAATGTGCATGTCAGACGAGTAGGCGCCTAGCAACCAGGCGCACTGCAGGCTGAAGGAGATGCTCTGCCTGCAGCGATGCACCTGCAGGACACAGGAAGCGGTCAGCTGATCGACCTTTGACCCTTGCTCAGACTGCGTGTTCAGACAAAACGGCAAATTTCACCTCGGAGTTTGTGTCACAAACAGACTTAAAGATTTACTTCTCTCCGCTCTGACCTTTCCTGTTCTGTCTGCCTACAGCGAATCACACGGGAGCACTCAGCGCCACCTCCATTTCTGACTGCAGGTGATCAGCTGATGGGCTGTAACGACTGTGTCGCGCTTTAACCATTTCCTGCCTTCGTGGACGTGGGCCCGCCTCTGTCCACGGGTGAAATGCCACGTTTGGTCTGAACACGCTGCGTGGTTTACTCCATGCAGGAATACGGAATCTATCGACAGCACTGATAACGGCAGTGTTACCAATCGCTAACGTGAGATGAAGGTGTCGTTCAGGTTCTGATGCACAGTCAGCGCGTTACCTGGCCATCGGCGCAGAGGCTGAATGCCTCCATGCTGTGGGGACGCCTCAGGTCTACCAAAAATAACGTACAGTAATCTAAGTAATCAGGTGAGTTTAATCTCACGTAATCCAGGGTACAGTAATCTAACATACAAGTAATCTAATGTACAAGTAATCTCATGTAATCTAAGGTACTGCACTGGGGTCCGTCGAGTCTCACTGCCACTTGGAGGACTGGCAGCTCTGAGTTTAGGAGATTTGGTCTGACCCCATACCCCATCTGATGGTCACCTGACTCAGTAGGAAACGCTCAGAGAACCTTAGAAACCAGACGACACCGCTACCATCCAACAGCAAATGGCCCCATAACGCCCCTGCCACACCCACCACATAGGGTTTGATGGCGTCGCCGACGTCCTCGTCCATGTGGATGTACATGTTGAGCAGCTGCGGCAGGTAGAAGTCGACCTCCTCGTGTGGGAAGCTGAACAGGCGGTTACCGATGTAGGCCTGCACGCCAGGCTCCTTTGAGTTGTGCAGGTAGGAGATCGCCATGGAGACGTCGAACAGCTTGGACTCAAACAGGCGCAGCAGCCATGACTGTTTGGAGGGGTTGTGTCTCTGCCGCCGCCGAGCGCTCTTCACCGAGCCTGGCGCCGGGCCCTCGGGGTCAGATGGCGGCGCATCTGGTCCCGCCTCGCTCTGCGGTAGGGCACTGTCGGCCTCTACCTGTTGCAGCTTCACCTTGTGCAGCACTTCCTGACACGCCCGCTGGGCCACCTCGGCATCGATCACCAGGCTGAGCTCGGCCACTCCCTCGCTGATCACGCCCAGGGGAGGGGTAGTGGCCTGTGGGGGGCCGCAGGAAGAGGACGGTGTGGAGGGAAGAGACAGCGAGGGCGAGGAGGAGATGGAGATGGAAGGGGAGGGGCTGTTCTGATCCGAGTGGGCGGGGGAAAGATCCAGCTCAGCGTCCTCCATCATGGCTGCCAGTTAGCTCCACCCTCTGGCACTGAAAGAGAGGGAAGTCAGAGGTTGTCAGATCAGCTGATTGGTTAATGAGTCAGCGGCGAGCGGGCGGGTGTGTGGAGCTAGGCACTGGGTCACAGGAATGACGGCATGTTCACAACCATCAGACAAGCATCTAACAATCAACTGATCAATGTGCTGATCGATCATGCCATTATGAAACAGGAAACAGCTAATCTTCAGATCTTTGTTTTTCAGAGTCGGAGTAAAACAGATATTATTGATTTCTGGTCTCGATTAATCAGTCCCGACTCTACTGACCAATAAAAACATATAGCAAACCTTTCTCTGAGCAGGAGGAACTATTTTCTGATTATGTCTACATTCG